>CM020217.1:107574376-107709376 GCA_009819775.1 Phoenicopterus ruber ruber | reverse complement strand
TTTTTTATCTAGTTCAACCAATACCTAGTAAATTTAAGTTTTTGAAAGAATCTGAAGAAATTTATCTTTTTCTTTCTTCTATTTTGCTATTTGGGTGGGAAAGACCCTCAAACATTTCTTCCAAGGAAATCAGACTGTCTTAAAAATTTGATGTGTTCAGGGAATGGCATATCTCAGCTGATGCCTAACTCAATTCCGTTTAGACCTACAGAGCATTTTAATGAGGTTAAGACCTTTCCATTCACAGTAACAGACCAGCTCATTATTAGGAATGAGATGTATTTGCTTCCACTAGATGTAGTCAGAGCTCTCCAGAATTCTATTTCTTCTATAACATCTTGAAATCTCTAGAATTTCATGGGTTTTTTCATTGTGATTTTATCCTTGTAATACCAACGTGACAGTGAAAACCATATTCAGATATTGCATTAAACTTGAACTAAGCAGATCCTTTCAAATTTTCAGACGGATTCAGGGGTTGAAATGTTGTTCTACTGATTATATATTAGGTAGAAGTTAAAGGAGAGTTTTATAATATGTTTTGTACCCCAATTGTATTTTTAATTATGAAAGAGCTGCAATGTTAGGGTTAGCTAGGGAAACAAGCAGGCCTTATATGTCCTGATGTTTCCTTTCAGGTGTATGAAAACACAAGACTGGTACTAGTTAGGGTAACAGTGGTAACAGCTTGTTGTATCATTTCCATCTTTTTTATTTTTTCTTTGTGTCAGATCTTAGTTTGAAGTGAAACCTTGTGTGACTTGGTACTTTGCTCTCAGCTCTTAAGTTTGATGTTTAAGTTTAGCTTGTTAGTTGAGCGTGCTAATAGACAGCTAAGATGGACAGGCTTCTCTGCAGGGCACTTTAGGGCAGGATAATCTCTAAAAGTAACTCGACGGAAGCACCTCTCTCCAGTGACTGCATAGAAAGTTCAGAAAGATTAGCATCCCGGTGTGGGCACTGAGGGTAAGTGCCCAAAGTTAGGTGCTGTGCCTACCTTCTTCAGAGCAGACTCATCGCTTTTTTTTTTTTTTTGTATTTTAGTAATACCTAGAAACCCGAAGCTATCATGGACCCTCTTGTACTGTCTATGATGCACAGCATGAGGCAGTGCCTAGATGTTAGAGTTTACACAAATAGGACTTCAGTACCTGTTGTTTATGTTTCCAGGCACCTGAGGCCAACTGAACTACTCACAGATCACGCAGTTAAAGAAATGCACGCATCTTTGCAGTATCAGCTCCTAAAAAATAAAAGGGAAAACAAAGGTTGTGAAAGATCTGAAAACAAAAACAAAACCAAAAAATAAGCCATAGACATGTTCAGATAGTGGTGGAGACAAGAAAAGAATTCAAATCTTAGGAGTGAAAACCAGAGCCTCTCCCCGGGCCATGCTCCTGATACTGTTTCGTTTATTCACTTGCTAGCCCTTCAGGTCCATTGTGCATAGCAGCATAGTAATGAACAGTACTCTTACACGTTCAGAGCTGTGAATTAATTTTGAACAATAAGCTTGGTCCAGATCCTTGAATACTTTTAGCTGTGAACAATCCATCTGGGCATATAGCAGTTACTCAAACCACACCAGGAGAGTGTTCCCAGAACTGTGTTTTCAGGACGTCTGTCAGCTAAGCGTCTGAAGAAAAACATAGATTCGAGTGTTCTTTCATTGCAATTAGTAGGAACTTTGCCAGTTTCATTAATCAACCTTAAAGACAACAGGATTCACATTCTATGTATACAAATACAAACGTAAAAGCGAGTCCAGTTTCTGGTCTAAGTTCTGCAGGTGCAAATCCCATAGTTACTCTAGAATAACTGAGCACAAATTGGCCTGTGTTATTTACTGAGTAGATATGAATGATGGTTTTAGAAATATTACACCCTATTATGTTGCTATGCATTTAGCATTTTTTTTGAAACACATCGTATACCGAATAGGTGCCTGTGGTTTGCCATGTGAATAGGTATGTAGACGCATCATAAAAATCCTAACTAGATTCCATTAAAAAAATACTGATTACATGCAATGGCCTATTTTAAAAGCTTCTTAACATCATAGATTTTTTTTTTTTTCTCAAGTAACAAAAGCAATTAGATTCTGTAATGGATTAATCACTGGCCAAATACCACATGCTTCAGAATGAAACGCATTCTAACAAATAACAGCCCTACAAAGAATCTTAAGCTGGTAGTGTGGCACTATGTGTAATAATTTAGGATTCTTTTAATGCATATATCAGTGCATATTTGAAAGCAGATAAAGCCATTGCATTGAAATTAAAGCAAAACACAATCTTAGTCTGAAACAATATGCATCAAATTTCAGTGAAGGATGAATTGTTAAGGCCAAATGATAAACCCTTCAGATTTAAAATGGAAATACTGATAGCGCTTTCGCTATATCATGAATTTCAATTTGATTGCTGAAAATAAGAATCCAGATGAAATAAACCAACTTAAACATTCCATCTACCAAGGAATTTAGCATGCCTTTTCTTCAGTTCATATTGCATTTGTAAGGGATTTTTTTTTCATTAATAACTGATACAATGTCTTGCAAAAAGAAGCGAGTCTCAAAAATGAAGAGGGATCATAAAATAATGTTTGGATCTACAATGTATGAATTGTCCCTAACCTTATCAAATACATTGCATTTTAATTTTCCACCAAATTTCTCAGTATCACCAGTTCTTTGTTGCTTTACTAGGCTGTCTCTGTTTCTATTACATTATACAGATAGAATTGTTTTGACCATCTTTTAATTTTTAAGCATGAGATTTGTCACTTCATACAACAGATTTATTTGAATTTATAAATACCTTAGAGTTTAGCATTGCTGTTTTGATTAGGAAAAGCCCCACATACCCTTGTATTGCCTTGGCATTATGTACTGTAGTTTAGTCATCTATCTTTCAGAACAGAGTGAGCGAAATAATTCAGGCTCCCAAACTTCGAAATTAAAAGACTCAAATGTCTCTCTCTTATTAGAAAATTATTGAATTTCTGTGGCTTGTTGTGCCATATTTCCTATTCAAATTTTTTCATTTCATATACCTTTTCACCCACTAGTTTGATTGCCATGGCTGCAGCCGTGGGTGAATAATTGCCTGTCTTCACAGGAGCATGTTCTGGAGCTAAAGTCGAGTGCTTGCTTCCTGATGTATGCCTCATTTGGATTCTGCCGACAGCCTAGGGGCTGTATTATTCATGCCTTGACAGATAGCACTCACTAAAAGCATTGGAACAGGGCCAGGTACTGGCAGCGAGATAGTGGAGCATTGCAACTTGCAACTGAGAGGAGCATCTATAATACAAAAAAGAGAAATCCTCATACCTCCCTTTTACTGGTCTCACTTTGATGGAGAATTCATTTGCATCAAAATAAAATACCCTAAAAATAAATACATTTTTTCTAAACCACGCTTGAAAGTTTAACACAATTTTCCACATTTAATTGCAAAGCTGATTTTAATTAGTAAGGCCCTGCATGTGAAAAATGAAGATTCACTTGGGTGAGTGTAACACATTGCAGTGTCTGCTGAATGCTCTAATTAATGTATGGCTGCTGTACAACAGGGTGCACTGTGGGATATTTATGAAAAATTCTGTGCACGCAGCCAGTCTATCTGTATTTTAGTTCTTGAATCCACAAGAATAAATAACTTTCCCCCCTTTATTCTTTATGAGACATCATTGTGCATGCCATCACTCCATCCATAAACTTTATGGCATGCCTGTCCTTTTTACTATTTGTCAACGATATTATAAATCAGAAGCCAGTACATACATATTTTAACATTAATTTGATAGCAGAGCATGGTTGCATGCTGTGCAGAACCCGAGGTCCACTGATGCATTTGTGTTAAAGCCTAACCACAGAACAGTGAGGTCCTTATTATTGCTTGCTTGCTTTTATGATACTGTGAAAAATCCCACTGAATGCTGGAAGTATAGACAAATGTATATTCATTTCTCTCTAAGCTGATAGTCAACCTTTATTACAGTGTTAAATAATGATAAAATGATTCCCTGAATATTTACCTGAGGAAGAACCATACTCTGACACTGCCTATGCAATTGAATTCTATTTCATTTAATGGTATATTTGCTAAAGATTTTGGTAAGTTGTGGTAAATACCAAGACTAATATTATAAATGTATTTTATATAAAGTAATCCACCATTCAGGGTTTGTAAAAAATGTTAATAGATGAAGCTTCACTGCTTTGTTAAATCCAGCTAAAGAGAAATAAGTAAGTAAGTAAATAAATAAATAAAATAAGTGAAAGAGCATAGGGATTTTCAAACAGAACACTGCAAACAATAAATAAATGTGCTGACAGAGAATCCATAAGGTATTAGAGGTCTGTATTGGCTGCTGTCTGGATTCAGCAATATATCCTTTGTCTGATTGTTGATTAATGATTAGAAAGGTGCAAAGTTGGGTCCGAAACGTCAACCAAATATACACCAGCAATTGGCGTGTGGCTCTGCATGCTAGTGGCCATTGTCTAGAGGTGACTACACAAAGGAAACACAATTCAGTTCCTCCTACCACCATCTGGATTGGGAATAGCAATTTCAGTGGCAGCAAGTTGCAGAATCTGCATGTGCCAGGAGTACTAGCCTAATAATGGAGGGGGGAAAAAAATAAGATCAGAGGCAGGAGCATGGAGAGTGCTGACCCAACTGTGCAGGAAGAGCAAACAGCAGATTTGGGATGTGCTTTCTGCAGTGGGTCCCCAGGCTTGTATGTTGCTGAAATGATATGCTCATTTTCTTTCAAATGGCAGGTGCTGGGCATATTTCTCATGCAGCAGTCCACTTACAGCCACAGTGTTTTCTGTGGAAGGGTCTGTCTGGAGATGTTGCCATCAACCACAAAATAAATGAAGACCATGCAGAAAGTATGGGAAAGAAAATTAAAAAAAAAAAAAAAAAAGGAAAGAAAGAAAGAACAGAACATGGGAGAGAATTTCCCCAACAAGATCCTGGAAGTAGCTATACACATTTTTCCTTTGCCTGTGGGAAATTTATTTGGTTGGCCTGGTAGCTTTGCTGAGAACATTGTGTTCTCTTAGGAGAGAAATAAATCGTTTGAGGTTGAATAATTTGTGCTTTTCATAATGGAAAAGAGGATCTACAGAGTTGATTTGCACATGACAGGCAAGACATTTCATCTCTCTATGCCTCTGTTTCCCCACCTGTAAACAGAAAAAGAATTTCAGGCATCTTCTTAAGATGTAAAGGCAGATGCATATATGGGGGATTATTACAAACACGGGGCCCAAAACTCTGTCTCTGATATTTATCTGGTATTTAAATAAAGATCTGTTAAACGACCGTTGATGTCAGAGGAAGTCTAACCTTACATTTTGGTGCTTTTTGGATCAAAACATTTTTCTGGAGGATAGAGCAAAATTAGCTGATTTTTAATGATAAGACAATTTTACATTTAGAATCAACTCTAGTTTCCCTATTTCATAATTATTATGTGAATTATTTCTACAACATTTCTGTAAAAATATTGATTCTGAGGTTTAAAAAGCTGGGAGTATTTAAGAAATCTGTTTATTAATGTGTATTTTAGTGATAATGTGTATTTTAGTGATAATGCAGTCATGGTTATTAGCCTTACGCTAAACCAGAAAAGCCACGAGCAACATTGTGCACTGGCTTTAGGGTACTGTGGAGCTGCCTGCATCCTCCTACCAACAGTTCTTCTGAGCAGCAGCATAGCTACTGTGTGTGCAGGTGAAAAATGGCCTGTGGATTGGAGCATCCCAAGTCAGGGCTTTCGAGACAGGAGAGGGTACTGGTGAATTCTGGCAGCTGGATAGACAGGGAAGCCCATCATATTCCTTGCTCCAGTGTCCATGACAACACAAATCACACAGATGACTTTTTGAAAAAGTTTTATCCATAAGTGGCACCCATGCTATCAGAGAATAGCGTTGCCCTGTTATCTCCATCTCGGTGAAAATTATCTGAACTCTGCCAGAATCATCAAAAAAGGGGCAGGGGAAATCACATAAGTAAAAAATAAATAAAGTTATAGTTATGTTTTTCTTTCAAATATTCATATTTTATGAGATCAAGCACCCTAAGTATTAACTGGGCTAGCAAAAGAATATGAAGAAAACAAGAAACCAACTCAAATATGAAAGAACCAGAAACCAAGGTCTATCTACCTTCCGCGTGTTCTTAATCACTAGACCACACTAGCAGAAGAATCCACATAGATGTATATGTAGAAATAGAAGAGAAATGAGGCACAAAAAAAGTAAAGAAGTGAGAAAACAAAACCAAGGTTGTAGGAAAAAGAGAAAAAAGAATAGTTTGGTGGGGTTTTTTTCCTCTAAAAATACACTATGATGTGTCTTTAAAAACTTATATTGAAGTTTTTCAATAAGTTGAGACAGCCCTTTTGAAAACATCACTTCTTATTAGTGGTTGATATGAAGTACTGCTTCTAGTGGTGTCAGCTCAGGACAGGGAAAGGAGAGGTACTCCTGAGCCATCTTTAATGACAATAATAAATCTAAATAAATACATCCACAGTACAGAATCAAATGCCCAGGGGCTAGATCGCTCCTGAAGACATCCTCAGCACTATACAGCTTAGGACTCTGTAATTGGTGATAACTTCACTAAATGAGTGGACCTACCAAGTTAGTTTCCTGGCTACTCACCTGAATCACCTTCCCCAGAAGATCTCAAAGCTTACTGATTGCATGAAAAGGGATTGCAGAACCCAATGTCCTTTTGTTATTTGCAAGAACCAGCAGCGCCACACTGTAAGTATGCATGGAAGAGTGCACAAGAAGGATAATGCCTAAGAGAAAATATTCCTGTGATTGAAATTAGGCCTATGTCTTAAATCTATGATTTATGATAAAATTTGTAATACTAAAAAGCCAAATGAGACAGGACAGGATATGATTGGCTTTAAATGCCAATACCAGCCATTTAAAACAGCTTTTTTAAGTTCAGTTCCCTGGGGCTGGGACAGATTTCTCTACCATCAATTTTTTTATTTAATGTAATGAGCAGG
Source organism: Phoenicopterus ruber ruber (assembly GCA_009819775.1). Lineage (NCBI taxonomy): Eukaryota > Metazoa > Chordata > Aves > Phoenicopteriformes > Phoenicopteridae > Phoenicopterus > Phoenicopterus ruber. The sequence goes on along the minus strand of CM020217.1, from coordinate 107,702,320 downwards.
CCACTAAATTGGATGAAGAAGTAGTGAATGAATGCTTTCTGTCCAGCTGATACTCGTGAAAGAAGTTCACCAATGATATGCACCTGCTACTGTTTTTCACCCTCATTATATCTCCATGAGAAAATCTTACCTGTAGTTTGTGAACGGGGAATAGGTGTTCAGAATAAAGGCTAGAGCCAAAAACTGGCATGCATTCGACCTCTGCTTTAAGTCACCCAGTCCAAAGTCCTCATCATCCCTCCCTTGTTTTGCGTCTAACCTGAAGTCAAAATAGAACTGTACTTTTAACATTAAGCTTGCTCAAAATTCTAGGGTTCTGCCAGGAAACATTTATTTGGGCACCGTGATACCTATGTCATACTAAGTATGTGGCAGAGTTAGTACATCTCTAATCTCTTATCTGCTTGTGTCAGTGTAGCACATGGTTTTAAAGTCCTCCAATTTGTGATCTATACAAACACGGCACTCACACACTATTTTATTCTTTGTCAATAGGAGTTAGGACACATTTCTCCCATCTTCTGGGAACTATAAAGAAGTTAAGATGTCAGGATGTTTGTATTCTCTTTCCTTGATCTGCTCTTATTTTGTGGACAATAATATATCCAAAAGGAAGAGGGAAGGATATAATTTTGTAACTTTGAGCAGTCACTTGGAGAGAGAAGAACCCTATTTCCAGTCCCAGCATTAGCACTTCATACAGAAGACAGACACTCATTTTAGAGAGGAATGGAATGAATACTTCACTGGTAGCAAAGAACATGTAAATGTTTTCTTTTGCCTGAAGTATTAGAGAAGTGGGCACTCTCAATCCAGATCACTGTAAAACCTCATGAGCAAGCAGTCTTCTGAGAGGTGTAAGAGGAAGCTTCAGTTACCCCTGGCAAAAGAGGGTGTTAAACACTAATTTCTCACACGTTTCTGTATGTTCTAGATTAGATAATGGCTAAAGCTGGGATCGTGGTTCCTCCTCTGACCATCTCCTAATCAAAAGACTGAGTTAATCTCTGTTTCTGTAAGAAAAAAGGCTTAAGGTGATTAATTCGCAGAGTGGAAATCCCCCACTACAGAAAATATCTTCCTCCAGTCTGGATTACAGTGTCTAAATTCTACTGTGTGTTAAGTGCCTACATGTCCCTAGGTATTAGAAGAGGAGCAGACATACCTCACTTGGATCTTAGAATTTCACTGTGCATAGAAACTGAGAGCTGTAATGCATTCGCTCCCTTGGTAAACTAGCAGTTCGTGACTCTCTGCTACCACACAAGAAATTTGCGTCAGAGCCAGAAGTTGAGTCATGCCTCTGAATTCTACTCCAGTGCCTTTTGCTTGAGACCATTGTTCTTATATTGAAGGTTCATTTATGCAAAGATTAGCAAATGATTTCTTGTTATTGAGTATTTGCAGGCACAATAAGAATCTGGTGCTAGAATTATTGATACACTGTTTAATGTAGATCTTGCTTGGGCATGGTTTCTTCTAGGATGATGACTGAGGATTAATGGTTTGTTGGTTCTTAGAAACCATAAGGACTACTTCAGGAGAAGGGGACAAGCAAATAGTCATCTCAAACAAGACGATATGTCATGTATCATGGCATATATGATGAATATTCTCTGACATGAGTCTTATTGATGTTTGCATGTCACTAGTCACCAAACAAGAAACCTGGTTTTGAAACCTATTTCTCAGAGAATTCTTTAGATATCCCATACTTTGTGAAAGGAATCCCAACTAGACGGATGGCTGCTCTGTAGCCAATTTACTATGGTAACTGTATTTTATACTCATAAACATTTTTCAGCTATTAATTTCAAAACATTTCACAAACATTAACACAGTAGCCTCAGTGCATTTTGTGATGTTAAGATTTGACTTCAAATGACACCAAAGGTCATATTGCTTATGATGTTGTAATACATTCACAATAGCGCATTGACTTACAGGACTGGTCATAGCAACTTTTTACCAGTGCACATTTGTAGCGCATAGGAGTTTGGGATGGAAAGTGAAAAAAGTAAAAGATTGTTTATCTGTCTGAAAATATAAGAATAATTCTGACAGAATGTAATTGCATGACTTTATTTTGAGCAGGGCTTTGGAATTAATGTTTCTGGTTCTTAAAACACAGACACGTACCTCTTAATTCCATGTGACATAAGGTATTACCAGCTTTACAGTCTCCTGTCCTTCCACAGTGGCAAGTAAAGAATTTGTTTCAGTGCTCCTGGCAAGGAAAGTGTGCTGCTTTCTGAGTCATAGTACTGTCTCTGCAGCACCTAGGTGTTCCTTGGAAATACTGACATACTCAGAACTGACGTGGCCTGGCTTTGCTTAGCTTGTGAGGCCTAAAGAGATCACAGAGAAAGACGGACTCAGAAACTGAGTCAGAGTTATAAAACAAATATCATTTTAGAAAGAATGCAAATAAATTCTGACTACTGTGTTAACTTCGTATCTTAGCAGTCAAGCTTACTGCTTCCAGTTATGCTATTACAAGGATGTAGGAGGAAGGACTGAGCAGTTAAAAAGGCATTGACTAAAAGTGGAACCACTTATTTAAAAAGTCAACATTTAAGCAAAACTATAAAACAGAGAAAACATTTGGCTTTTTCTATCTACTATAATTTTCATTGTTCATTGAAAATTATAGCAGTCAGATTTAAAAATCACAGTCTAGTGGACAGCTCGGCTAGAACCACAACAGAACTATCATGGTTAGTTAAGATTTGTTAATAGCATTTTTTTTCTTTCACTTTTTGTGTATACTATGGATTAAACTGATCTCTTGTGTAAGCAGGAATAGAATTTCATTACTCTTACACCAGGGCAGTTTGTAATTATGTTGCTCTAAAAGTCTGTAAAAAAAAGAACTTCCCAGGAAGACAAAAATTTCTTGGCTGGTCTGTAAAACAGAAATGATACCAAACTCCCTAATTTTTAAGCTGTAAGGAAATTTAGAATCATCTGGTGCAGAGTCAAGAAAGATTTACCTACTGGCTACATTACAATATAACTTTGCATGATATCAGATAATTTGAAGTGACATCATACCTATGCAGTTTATCATCCCTACCTTCAAAACCCTCTAGGTATTATGGACACTAAAATGTCTTCTGATACCTCGCCCACCTTCTGTTTAGTACATTAACCTGTTAATTAGAGAATGAGAATTTCTGCATCTGTGATTTTCACAAAAAGCATTTAGTCACATAAACCAGAATAATAGCACAAGCTTCTAGAGCACAACTTAAATAGAGCTTAGACACTGAACTCCCAGAGAAAGACCCACAAAAATCCCGAGTCTGTAGTTGATCAAACTTGTAATAGACAATCTATTTATGTATGCCCAGAGGTGCTGCCAGCTTAGCTGAGCTGTGCTGCTCAGTGCTTTCTACGTGCCAGAACATTTGAGATGTGCAGACTGCGTGTGCTTATACCAGCATCCTCTGACCCAGTAGGCACAGCAGGCATTTTCTGCTAACACTAACATGCAGGGACAGCACCGATTTCTATAGACAGCATAGCAGTCACATCCCCTTTCACTGAAAAATTTCGTGGTAGTGGTACATCCTGGACCAGCAATGAGAATGCTACCTCAGGAAGCAACATACTGCTTTGGTTTCTCCATCAGCCTGAGTGGGCACAAGCACACTGTTAATTCCCAAGCCAGAGCCATACCAAAAGGATGACGATGAGGCTGTCTTCTGTCCCGGCGGTTGAAGCCAGGCCTGTAGACAGAAAGGAGTGTGAGGTTTTCTACAGAGAACAGAGAGGAAAAGCTAGTTTGATAATTAAAGAACTCCTCTAGAGGAACTACATTTGGAGCCATAACAGGTTGATTGTGTTCCAAAAAAACCCCAAAACAAAAGAAAGGGTCTTCCATTTTTTTGACAACAGTTTCAACCTGAGTTGTTAAAAAAAAAGGCAGAGAACGGTACCATGCTGCCTGTATCAAAACAGAGAGCAATAAAGTAGCCATCCATACTACAGGCATGATTTTTGTACCTGCATCATCAAGTGTCTTTTTGGATTATGAGTCATATTCTCAAGATGATGCCTAAGTCAGAGTTGCAAGTAGATGCAGACGTCAACAAGAAAGAGAGAAGTGATTTTGGAAATACTCTTTTCATGGAACTTCATATTTCTTAGCGTAGATCTACCACAGTCAACATGCTTGCTATAGTGACTCCTAGGCTTCTATACCTATATATTACCATTGGGGAATTTATTCACTAAGGAGCTTAACTTAGTCATCTAAACTTAAGTACTTTAAAGTTAAGTGTGCTGACATTTAATGTTGCCACAACTATTCCCATTATAGATCTATGCCCCAAATATATAGGGACCATTTTTAAAAGTGACTAACACATTGCTAACCGACTTTCAATGAGATGTAAACATTAAGCATCGAATGCCTCAAACTATTCAAAAAATTAAAAGTACTCTTTGAAGTGGCATACATGTTCTAAAAAGTTGCCTTTCATCCTATCAAACTGAAGAATCTGTTCCTCTTCTTGTCATCTTCCTGTTACACGCTTGTACTTTCAGCCATTTCCCAATTTTACCCTTTGGTCCTTGGACACCACATCATTCTGGGCCTTTCTCCATTCAGTCTTTGACCCTTGCTACCTTTCCTGTCTGTGCATCTTTAAAACTGAGCAGCTGAACTTCAGAGAGGGATAACTGCCACATTTCCCTGTGAAATCTAGCCATAGGAGGTATATTGGCAGCAGATTTTCAATGGAAACCGCCATTTCCACCCACAACCCAGCTGCCACATTTAAGTCATGCTGTGTGGGGCTTCCACTCCCTTGGGAGGCTATTTTCATTTTCCTTCAGAGACTCTTCTACAGTCTAATAGAACTCACTGTCAGCTATAAAAAGTAACATTATATACCGTAGTATTTTTTTTTAATCGTGATATGAGTCAAGTTGGAGCCTCACTATTCTGGACTAGAATGTGATGGAATTCAGATAGGTTTGGTTTTTTTTTTTTTTTTCCCCTGAACAGGTGTCCTTCCTTTCATCAGATATATCAAAAAAGGCCAGATTAAGGCAAAGCCGTTTAGGCCCATATCTAGACATCTGGCTTTTGGAGTCATGTGATTAATCCAGTAGGTAAACTTTCATTTTTAGACCAGATTATTTCTAATTCTTCTAATCATGAAAAAAAAAAAAAGGTGAAAAAAATTAACTGAACATAAGAGAGACAGTTTTGTCCTTTGAGTCTGCCAACAGCTTGAACCAGTTTCTTTAAGATAGGTGAGCTTGTATCTTAGTGGAAATACGACCTGCAAGACCCCCTGATATTACAACAAAGCAACTTCTATGTGCTGCAGAAGGAGACTAGTTCACTAGATTATTAGCACAAGCAAATGTACGCCTTTCAGGGTGTACGTCATGGCAGGAGGCGGGGTGTGTGCAGCAGCATCTTCTTAAGAGGTGAGAATACTGATCCACAATACCTGCCTTGTACTTGCATGGGGTGGAAAAACATACGCCATTATATTTATGTCTCTTGAAGGATGTGCCCCATTACTGCCACACTGAGCAAAAGTTAGGGCAGGAGAATTGTGTGCGTCTAGAACCCCAGATTGCTCTAATGTATCTCTGATAGGAACTGCTAATAGGGACTCCAATGGCTGTTGAAAATGACATAATACTAAAATACTTTGTCCATCTAGAGCAAAGAACATAAAGTCTTGGTTATAAGTTTGTGCTCCTAACTTTGTATGCAGTAGCAAACTGGCAGGCACAACAGCTAGTATCAGAATTTTGTCCTAGAAATTAGTCCCAAGGAGGTATAATGTTAAAGGTATTTTAGAAATCCTCTTTACATTCAACAGATTGTTATGGTAACTTTTTTGGTGTAGAGTCCAATAAGAAAGAAAGCACTCTTAAAAAATAATATGGAGGATAAACTTTCAGTTCCTTCATAATAATGTTTGCTAAATGCATATTAATAATGGTTAACATTTTTAACAAGAGACCAACTGTAGCTGCAGCTCCATAATGCAATAAAGTAGAGAGAATGCTGTCATTTCTATTCTGTTTTAGAATAATCATGTTTTCTCTGTGTTATGGAAAGGCACAGGTTTTTTGCTTTTTTTTCAAAATAGGAAGATTTAAACATCTCAATCCTCTAACAACCAGAATTTAGAATATTTCACACTTGAACGACTCCTAACCAACCATGCAAGATAAAGAACAGTATCCTGTAGCTTATGCTGGAGGTGAGAATCCAGTACATAAGCACTGAAGTGGTTGCAGCTTGTATCACTTCGTTTTTGTCATTTTTTTCTGTAATTTCAGATGTTTACTGATGACAGACACATTCTCGTGTTAGAAGGCTGCTCCACAGTATTATTCCTTTCCATTGGTTATATTCTGTAGCCATTAGCTTTTTGGATCAAGTAAGATACTTATTGCTATAGTTACAGGAAAACTGGTGTATCGTATTTCTTAATTCTGTGCCATATATCTTAGTTAAAATTAAGTTGGGAGCTAGTGCTATTGTGTATCTATGTCAAGATGATGGGAAGAGTATTTATGATAGGAATCAGTAGCTGATAGTCTCATTATAGTAGCCCTACATTAGAGATGCGATAAAATGACAGTGTACTCTATTACTCAATACTTAGGTACGTGCTGGAATGATAGTTTGACCTGCTGTGTTGTTGTTAAATATGATCTATCGAGTCTGTGTCTAAGGGTGTTGATTCTACTAATACATATCTAGCTGTGTTGTTAAGTGATTGACAGTATAACTACATGAATTGCCTTTGATTTCCAGCAGTTTATTTCCCTTGGTTTTTGAATACTTGAACTTAGCATGCTGAATTGCTTAAAAGCAATTATGTTTAAAATATTGGAATAGAAAGATTCCATGTCATGTCCAAGGCTCAGACATTGTGACTATGTAGAGATCTTTTGTAACTGATAGATGCGCTCTTGTAGTGTATTCTAACCCTTTCAAATCGGTAAATGATTGATTATGAACTTTTACCATTTTATGATACGATGTTACGAAAAATAAATAAATTGGAACCTGCCCTGCCCTCTACCTGTAAACAGAGTTGTCGTTACTGCTGAGACTGAAAACACAGGATACACACAAATCTGGACATCTTGGCAGCTCTAGATACTGCTTTGATTTAGCTCAATGTAGCCAACATCATTTTTGTCTGTATGTAGAAAAATAGAGGATTTTCTCTCCCAATGTTTTTCTTCCAGTTTAGATTTCTGAAATAAATGTGGACTTCAGGATTTTGAGTTAGAGCAGAAGTCAGTGTTCTTTGAGTTAGTGCAGAAGTGGTCACTGGCTTTGCATGTTCCCATTTTTACGTGTCTAGGTTACATCTAAATCAACATCGAAGTGTGCGGAATCAATAGCCACTTAGCAAAACTTGATTATATGCATTTCATCTAATGACTCAATATGAGTCATTAAATCTGTGCTCTTTGCACTGTCCTAGTTTCTTTGATCAGTCCCTGTATTCAAGGGTCTGGCAACAAGACATGATCAATTGTGGCTTCCGGCTCTTGAACGCACTGTTAAGTTGGGTATTTGCCATCCTAAGATTAGAGTGCAACTACAGCATTTGTCTGACAATGGATCATGCAGGTAGTCTTGAAAAGATAGCTAAGCTATAGGGAGGAGAATTCTTCATGTTAAGTAATACAGCAGCTGTGGAAAGGAAAGAAGCAGGGGTTTGGTTTTCTCTTTATGACAGTATTGCGGTGCATGGTTTTAAAATCTGCTAAGTACTATCTTTGTTGGGACATACAATATAACAAAAAAAGGAGAGAAAAAGGCTTGGATTTCTCTCACTTTTGTCAGATTCCTAAATGGTAGAAATATAAGTTAATCACCATTAACTCCTTTCATTGTCAGTGGAGAGATAGGCGAAGTGTCCAAAAAGGTGAGATGAATTGCCTCCCAGGAGGTTCCAGTTTCTCTGTATTGACTTATGAAGGGAGCTTAACGTGACATGTATAGACTTAGTTTTTAGAAGCCTACGGGTAGGTGAGAGATTAACCCCATCCGTGACATCACAAGTCATGGGGCAATCAGATATTATATTGATTCATTTATATAAATACTTTTGAATAATCTACAACTGCAGGGCATGTACTTTGCTAACCTGTGCTGCCACGTATGTTTTTAGTCTTATGATTTGTTACATTTATTTTTTACATCTTCCTTTAAATGAGCTCTCCAGGGCTGAGATTTTTCCTGTGTATTTGTACAACATCTAGAAGTACATTACTGTGCCTCATTTTTCTTCACTGAACAGCTATTGGATTCAACCAATTAAATAAACTTGTTGTTTAAAAGGGTTAATTATTGCAAAACTGAAAGTTTCCTTTCAGTTGTCATGTCCCAAGAGCAGAGACTTTGGTGATGGGTGAAATGATCTTGCCAGCCAGAAGGCAGATTGGCCAGTAAGTTTGCCACTGTTCATCCCAGGGTTCGGTTACCCCAGTTTGGAGGCTCAGTGAATTGGGTGGGGAGGTGCCTCACGTTGGAGATGTATAGGATCCAATTAAATAAAAGATCCTTACTTTGACTTAAGTTACTGTGGCTATATTGACTACATCAAAGCTAGTCTGCTTTATTTTGTTTAATAATACATATTTCAGTATTTGAATTTCTAAAAAAATACAACCTTAAGTTTTGAGCTCCATCATTTACTTCTGGCACATCATTCCATTCTCATGTTATTTGTTACTCCTAACTCCTTTTTGCAATGGTGTTTTTTAAAGACACTAATTTTTCTTTAGGGCTTATTTTGTTAAATAATGCTATACACATGAGTAGATCTGCAGTATGTTTGTGGCTATTCATGTGTTTAAAAAGGCTCTGAAGTGCAAAAGGATCGAGTTGGCTTTTAAAGCTCTGTGAAAAAAATATCACATCTTCTACCTTTACCTTTTGAGATCCACATGCTTCTGGGCACTTTTGTAATTTTTCTTGCTGTTCTATAATGCAATACACAAATATTTGAAAATCCAGAAGGAAAAAAGACATAGAATGCTCTACGTTTCACTCATTCCTATCAGTCAGGCTTCTACCTGTTCAGGTAAATTAATAGTTTTCACTGAACTGAAATACTATTGTATACATACCTAATCTGAAAAGTCAACAAACTTCTATTTGGTACAAATAAATGAAGTAAGATGGTGTGTTTTGACACTGCACACATAAAAGCACTTGCTGCTTATAGTAATCTGATTTATTGAATGAGAAGCAGAAGCTCATGGGAAAGTCTGAAATACAGCAGAACTGTAGAGATGAGTTTGTTGTATTTTAAAAGGTATTTTATTTGTTGCTTCTAATTATAGTTTAAATAGATAAAAACATAGTAATTTGGGCCCACTTTTACAAAAATATTTAAGCATGTAAAACGCGGATGGGAACACAGATTTTCCAAAGCACTGGCTCTGGATTAGTGCCTAACTCTGACTGAGAAGACAGGGGTTAGGGCAGTCATTATGTAAGTGGTCTTAGATGCTCTATGGTGCTTGGCGGTGCAATGGTTGCAGGAAGCATGCCTAATTCTGGAACAGTATTCAAGGCTCTGGCTCAGTTGCCAGCAGGCTTCTGGAAAGCAGATTCGGGTAAGTTAGTCTTCTAGACTGGGATTCACAGCAGGCAGGATGCTAGCACAGAGAATTTTAATCCAGCTGGTTAGAAGCACCAAAACCAGTGTGTCCTAGATCTAGCTTGTAGGCTGCAATTAGCCATCTCTGTGAAATAAAAGCTCAAAAAACTCCATGTCCTTCCTGAACTTTGACTTGTTACTCTTCCCATTTTCTCTTCTATAGCTCAGTGATTAGAATACTCAGCAAAGTTCTTTACATTTCACGGCCTGGGAAGATTTGACTCAATACCTCCCATATTCCAGGAGAGTACGCAGGCATTACACGGGACTTGTGTGGTGTAGAAAAGATTCCTGACCAGTGTGGCTTAGAGAGCAAAAATAATTTCCCACAAAGAAGTTTGACTCTACCGCCTCGCAGTTGTCATCACTGTCCACTGGGTTCGCTGCTCATTCCTGTAGTAATTTGGCATACTTTAAGCAATCAGTCATTTAAATATGAATGGAAAATTGTCCTCAGCTGAAGGAGTTTATTCTTGTAATTGAGTAGACAAATCGCTAGGCTGGAGTGAATCTCTTTTTCTGAATTTATTATGATTCTTTCATTCCTCTCAATTCAATGGTCCAGATTCAACAAGAGTGCTATCAGGTCTTCCTCATAATAGTGCATAGTCTGCTGGGAAGGGCATCCTCCTGGAGTGCAGTGAGTTCAAGCTATAGGGTTTGGTGGAATCCAAATATTTATTTTCTGGTCAACTGCTATCAGTTGATAGTATCAGTCCTTTAAAGCTAAAAGTAGTCACTGCTTTGAGAGTGATTTAATAGGAAGAGGTGTTATGCAAATTAATTAGGTTTGCACGTTCTTTGAAGATTGGATTTGTTAGAGGACTTATCTGCAAAATGGCTGTTTTCTCAATACCCTAAAAGTCTTCATCTGGAGGTATGGACTTGGAAGTTATCTAGTCCAAACCAAAAATAATACTTACGGTATCCAGCGAGACAAGTGTAAATGCCTTGGGAACTTTCTGCCTGAAGCCTTGAGCAGAAGTTTGCTTCCAAGCAGACTCTGCCTAATTTGCTATCCTAATTTTCTGTGTATGATAAAATTCCACCTCAATGCCACTTCAGATACTTAAGTGCTTCATTAAATGTTTTTGATAACCTCACTAGGTGTCTATAGAGTAAATTTTTCAATTCTGTTACCTACCAAATGTTTTGGTTTATGTTAAATTAAATTCTCACATGAAAAAAGAAAGAATGAGAGCACTGTTGCTGGGGTAATATTTTAGACTGAAAAAACATTTTGTAAGATTTTTCAAAGTACTAATGAGAAAAAAAAAAGAAAAAAAATATAACAATCCTCCAAGAAAAAAATATTATTCAGATTTAGGGAGTAGTATTGCCATCACCTTATTTTTCTTGACTTGGATCTTAGAGCATGAGGCTTCTGAAATAATAGATTCAATAGACAAGAGATACAAATGAAAACAGAAGGCTGGTAAACATGGCAGATGATAGGAATCACTTTATCTGAACTAGGTATTTAAAGTTGACTGAACTATTAGTTCAGTTTTATTAGTTTTCAGTTTTATTTCAGTTTATTATTTCAGTTTTATTTCAGTTTATTAGTCACATAAGCTCCCTTTCTAATTCATGTAGAGAATAAGACATTCTAAGAGGAAAGTGTCCTCCAGACATAGGTGTCATGTCCCACCTTTGATGTATGAGTTGGCATATCATGGAGGGGAGAATATTAATCAGTAATCTGATTTAGAAAATTCCTTGTATTTCTCTGGTCCTATATATTTAATTGTTATAGCTTGAAAATAATAACAGTACTAATTATGCTGAAAATTATATTAAATTAGTAATAAAATATATTAAAAATCAAGAAGTTCAACTCTAGGAAAAGAAGTACGTTTTTCCTGAAGAAAGGTGCTACTGAATGTATCAGTGAGTAGCATTGTATGTTTTTTAATGAAGAAAAATTGCGTGAGAGTTAAAAAAATACCATAAATCATCTTCTAACTAAGGAGTATAAATTCATATATTATTTCTTCAATTTATTCAATTATTAATGTCTATATGTCCTCTTGGAGCTTATCGCTATGAAATTCAACAACGTTCTTTCCACAAGAATTATTCATGACAGATTCCGAAAACCAGAGATGACTGAGACACACAGTAAAGCAGTGTGGAATATTCAAAAGTGTGTTTCAGGAAGCCCAAATATATATTCCGCTGAAAGCCAAGAGAGCTGAAGCATGAGGGGAAAATAAGACAAACACAGCTGACCAGGGAAATACAGTGAGCAAAAAAAGATCGGATAAAGGCATGCAAGACAGATAAATCAATGGGGTCATTGCTTTGAGCAGGGATAAACAAGTCTAAAAAATAAGCAAATAAGGGGATGATCACAAAAGCCAAAACTGGAAATGGAGAGAAAATTGCAGAAGCTATAAGGACAAACAATAACAGATTTCACAAATCTACGAGGAACAAGAGGTCAATGGGAGAGAGTGTCGTCTCCGTATGTGGTTGGGAGGGGAAGTTAGTGGCAGAAGCTGCTGGGAAGCCGGCGCTGCCTTCCCCTCAGCGTGCTTGCCGGAGAGACCACAGGGAACATGCCAGAAACAGAGAGAAGTGTCCTGGAGGCAGAATCTGCAAAATTAATGAAACAAAGGATGAGAGTGGAACAGGTTAAGAAAGAAAAAGAAGAAAATAGGGCAGCTAAACAGTAGGCTCCAGGTCTGGTGGCCTGTTTCCTAGGTTTCTGAAAGACATGGGTATTTTTTTTAACTCTCTCGAACTATGAAGTCTATAGTACATGAGGTATATATAAGCTATATGAGGTATACAGTTGAAGAGCAGAAGGAAGCCAGTGCAAGACAGTATTTTAAAGGTTTTATAAGAAAAACACGTGCAATGGTAGCTTTATAAACTATAAATTCAAGCACAGGCAAAACCAAATTCAAGGTTGTAGAGAAAATGGGCAAGACATTGGTACAAACTAATCAGGAAAGAGTTTACAAAAGCTGAGTCGGAGCTAAAATAATTGATTTCCTTGGAAAAGTGACATACTCCCAAGTCCTTAGTGCTGGACCCAACCCTTAAAATATACAAATGTTTGTTTCTGTTAGTTGCTGATGTGTCCTCAATTTTAATTCTATGAGCAAAGGTGTTGAGAATGGATAAATAACGTGAAAAACTAAAGTCAATTTCACAACTTTACTTGAATAGCTGAGTTGCAAATAGTTATTTAATGAGTTTTATAAAAGCATCAAAGCTGATCAGGCAGCTAACTGGCATTGATTTCCATTGCCAGTTATGCACTTCCAGGGAGTTCTGGGTCCCAAGCAACGTCTTAGATTCTCACAAACTTTATAAAATGTTGTGTAGAAAAGCATAAAGCCATCAAAAAAAGATTAAAGATGACCAAAAATGGTAATGACAACAATTTCTTTCTAACTTTGACCATTATTTTCTGTCTAAAAAGTCATGCAATTATACTTAGATGCCAAATACAAAAATTAAACAGTTCAAACCAAAACAGATGTATTTGTTATCCTTCTGTCTTCCTCCCCAGTTCCCAGACTCTTGTGAATTCTGAAGGGGACTGTTTTGGGGCATTACTAGATAAAAACTTTTGCAAGTATTTAGTGTTCTTAACTGAACAAAGATTGGGGCAGGGTGGGGTTAATGGTCTGGCTTTAACATGACAAAATTCAAGTTTGCATCATCTCCAGTGGCCAAAAATTTTCACAGCTATGCATCTACTGGTGCCCTTTAGCCTTGATGGTTTTAGCTCAGAGCTGCCTGAATTGCCATCTTTACCTCTTACATTGTTCTAAGAAGGTTATGATAAGAGGAAGAAATGAAATCCTGGGGATTGCTGGGGCTAAGCCTACTCTCATCTTTGAAAATAAAGATCAGGATTTTGACAAAATATCATTTAATGATAATGGCACTGAAGAAACTATAGTGAGGGTAATATACATCACAAAGAGAAGGAACAGAAACCAAGAAAGTAAGACACATTCACTCAATAAGTGTTATTCTGTCTGCTTAAATCCCATTGAGCTGATATGCAAGTTTCTAAAATCTGCCTGAGCCCCAGGCCGTGACCCACTCCTGTTTTCCAGGATGCAACCTCTGTTAGACACCTAAATGAAACAGGTTCCTCCCTAATTATCCAGCCGTTTCCCTGGGCACTATAAACACTCTGAAATTCCAGCTCTGAGGAAAAATTTGCCTGCCTTCTGTCAGAGCTCCATATGGAGAGTTTAAACAGACGGCTCCTGAACCCCCATAGCACCAGGGGGAGCGCCAAAATAAACCTGCTGTGGTCAGAACTACAACTGACAGTGCTCCTCTTCTACCCCAGGTTTTAGGCACTGTCCAGACTGATGGAGATTGAACTCCTGTTTCTGCCCTGACTGTGATGATGTGGGATAGTTTCCATGAAAATATGTCCCACCTTTCCTCTTGATTCTGAGCAGCTGTGTCCTGACCAAGAGGAGGACTCACAGGGCAAGAGGCAGGACAGTCATTTGGCAGCGAGCAGTAGTGGTGACCTAGGGACAAGGATTTCCACCATATTTATAGGTTTTATGTTGAAGTGTCTTTGGATAGAAACAAATATAGTCCAAAGAGAAAACACCAGAAGCTTAGGCCTCTTCTTTTCCCAGGTTTAGGGCTCTTAAATTAGTGAAGGTTTGGGCTTCTGCTTGCCTGTTGTATATCAGACTGAGTTTCTTGCAGCCAGCTGCACGGGGGCTTACCTTCTAGAAGAAGGTGCTCTTCCCCAGGATATGCCATGCTACCTGCTGGGTGGAGCGTGGTTCTGGGATCTGGAGGATGTGGGTCTCTTCCCCCTCTATCCTGCACCACTAGGCCTCAACTTTGGTGTGGGTGTCCGGAAACTATATCCCATTAGGACTACTACCCCATACCCACTCCCAGGTAAGGAGTATTCGAATCTGGCTAGATGGAGGTACTTAAAATTTACTCAGTATTTATTGATAGTATTAATGGAGGGAGGTGTTTAATTTAGGCAGACTGGATTAGACTTTAAAGACACCTATAGTCCCTAGACAGAGAGAGAGGTGCCTGTGTTATGCAGAGGTGTCCCTTAGCAGGTTTTCCATGACGAATACCATCTTTTGTGACTGTGTATGTTCCTTAACTATGAGTGTGGAGGCAGACTGAGCCAGCCCTCCTGTGAACAAGTGCTTTAAAATTTAGGTAAGACAATGGCTAAATTAGGCGCTTAAATAAAATGCTTGTTAGGCCTAAGTAGTGGTTTAAGTAATCGGGATGCATAGCTGCGGGGATGCAATTAAATCAGACGAAGATCAAGACCATGCAGACACCACAAAGAGCACATCTGTAGTACTAAGTGCAGTGAAACCCCCTATTTTTCTGTGGTCTGCCAATAGAATATGAAGCATTATTAGAGTGGAAGAAAATGATAAAGATCCTCAGTATTTTGAAATCGGGACAAAAGGAAGAAAAATATAATGTAAAATAAGAAGTTATAAATAGATATGCAGAAAGGGCTAGAAAGAACAGTTTAAATGTCCCAAAACCAGTTAATCACAGGAAGAAGAGTAAAAACCAATGTAGCTTGAGTAGCATTTATAATCATACAATAAAAAAGTTCACAGAGGAAGTTCTTTAAACAAAAAGTAATTTGTGTGTGCAATCACTCCATGTAGGAGGTTATAGAGGTTACATAAGGGTGATCACATTCAACAAACACAGATTCTATGACCTCTGAGAAACAGGTGGCTACTCTGGTAGAAGACCAGAACTCTAAAATGCTATTTATGTTACACTGCATTAAAATGATCAACAAGGAAGTGGTACTCAACTTTGAAAAGTTTGACTTCCTTCACTAACAAAGGATTTTGTTTATTGTTTGATTTTTTGCAATGTGAGAACACTCCCAACACTGGCCATGAAAACTGTTGGGTTTGGTTGTGTTGGGGAGCTTGCTTTCCCATTTATCCAGCCTTGTAGCATATAATGGAGCATAGCAGCGGAGAATTTAAGAGCAATTCATCATTTATAATAATAACAACAAACAACAGCATTAAGAATGTGGTTGTATTTTCATTACTTCAGTAGCATTGAAACATATCTTAATTGTACACAATCAAAACCATACTGAATATTACAAAATTATGAAGCATTGCTTCATTCCTGGTTGTACTAATAGCTAACAGGTAGGATAAGATTGCTGGTTTTTTAACTATATTCATCTGCCTTAGAAAAGACTGTAACACGCAGAAGAGAGAAAAGAATGAGAAGGAAAAACACACATTTGTATCAGTTCTGTGACTGTTGTGCTGGCATGTACACGTGACACTTGCAAGCAAATAGTTGTTTGCCATTTCACAGGTTTTCTAAGTGTCCTTTCTCCTCGTCATTATTTCCTAAGCAACATTTTAGTTTGAAAACATGCATTTTGTGAACAGCAATTAATCATGGTGTAGAATTAGAATATATGACTAAATTACATGAGTTATACAATCTGACCTACAGAAATCTGCAGGATAGTGTAATAATTTGCATCTTTTATTTTTGCACAGTGTTTATGGCTGTCCTTTGGCAAAAAAACGAAAAACACAAGATAAGCAACCCCAGGAACCAGCCCCCAAAAGAAAACCCTTTGTGGTTAAAGCCGACAACTCTTCGGTAGATGAGTGCTATGAAACTGATGGAACAGAGGAGATGGATGAAAAGGAAGAGGAAGAAGAGGAAGAGGATGAAGAAGAGGAGGAATATTCTGATGATAATGAGGAGCAAGGTGATGAGGAGGAGGATGATGAGGAGATAGATCGAGAAGAAGAAGAGGAGATTGAAGAGGAAGAAGAGGAGGATGAAGAGGAAGGTGAAGATGTGGAGGATGAAGAGGAGGAGGAAGAAGAGGAGGAGGAAGAAGAGGAGGAGGAGGAAGAACGTGGTAATAATCAGAGTATTAGTAAAAAGTAAACAATGTGTGTTTTCTGGGTTAATCTTCTAGTGTGGTGTGTGAGGATTTAGCTGTGCAGTTCTCATTAGAGCTAATGGAAGTCATGCAGTTAAATCTCTCTGCTCCACACTGAAAATATACCCCACTGTGTCCTCTTAACATTTATTTTAATAAGTCTGTCTTCCACATATTTTTTAATACAGTAGCACTCACATTTCAAACAAGGAGGGTGGAGGTGTGTTTGTGCTAAAAATGCTTGCATAAAAGGTAATCCTAGTAGTGGATTAATGCATGCAGTTACCAGAAGAATATTCACAAAGGTACAAGCAAAGCATCAGCTACAGCTGGGTGCCTGTACTGATCATTTGCAAGTGTATTTGCTGGATCTGTTTATATAATGTCAATGGTTGCCCACATACCTGCTGTCGCAAGTTTGCAGATAATTTTTATGAGCAAAAATGGGCCTCTTCCCTTTGAAAACTTTGCCCCATACTTCCCCCTGCCCCAAGAAACTATTCAGAATGAACTATTATAAGATACTTTGGTTCTCTGAGACTTGAATACCGTGTACTTTAGTTGATTCTGTTAGAAATACAGAGAGTGAGAAGTTTACATAGATCAAGTCCTTCTAAAATCCATATATTCTTGTTATCATACCATGGCATACATGCCATTTAGACATACAGGTCACTGATAATAACAAAATTAATGTAGTAGCAATGTGATTAACCTATTCACCTTTCTCTTTTTTGGGATGTTGGACTCTATATAACCACTATTTTCAAAATATGTAATCAGTGTCCATTTACTCAAGAGTCCATATGCTGATGACAGACATCATAATGCACTGGGGTGAAATGAAAGAATTATGCAAAAATTAATGAGCTATCTAAAAAGTATTTTGTTCCCATTTCCAGGGAACACGTTTTTGGTTGGGTAGATTCATCTTTCTAACCAATAAAAATATAAGAAAAGCTTTCAGCACTCCTCAGTTGGATTCCTCTTAGGAACCAGGTATGAAAGTTGTATGACTTTTGTTTCAGCATTCTGTAAGGTCAGATCTTAAATCTTATAGAAAGACTTTGGAAGTGTTCTTTCCATTTGGGCAAGATGGTGGCCAGCTGGGTGGCTATAAGCATTTTCTCAGATATCTGAATCTGTAGCATTTCCTCAATTGCTTAAATTTGCCAACAAAATTGGCAGAGCATAAATGGCCCATCTTAAAAGTTACATGAGTTTGATGCAACAGGGAAGCCATTTCCTTTTGCAGGAAACTCTGCTGTTTCAGAACCTAGAAGAGAAGCTGTGTTAGATCAGGCTGATGTGCAACTGCTGTTGCTATCCTGATGGGCAAGCACAGGATGTCTAGCAGTTTCTTTAAGAGATAATGGTGACTGAGCTTGTTGGTGCTTAGGTTATGGTGCGACTGCTGCTGTGATTTCAGCTGACGTGAAAAACTTTGAATCTACACTATCAAAAATGATAAAAGAAAAAAAAAACTAAGCAAAACTCAAGAGCTCAAGAAAATTGCTTCGGGCAAGCCAGCAGGCTTGATACTCAGTTTACTTTTACTATCATAATGAAACACAGTGGTTTACTTATTCCAACACAGTTCCACATGCAGTTAGTGGTCCTAATCAATCTACAGAGGCTGACATCATTGCTTTTTGACTGCTTTCCTTTCATATATAGTAGGCTGTGGTTAAGAACTGCAAAAATTTTAGAGGTACCTGTATTAGCTGCTCTGCATATTACATGGAATTAAAACTTACACGGGTCAAGTTTTTCTTAGGATCCCATGTTATTCCAGTAATAATACATACGTACATTGATAAATACATATATATGTTCTATGTCAAATATTAGTCATTAAGAAAAAATCCCAATAAAATGGGAAAAGTGATAATAGAATTTTATAAGAAAAATATTTCATGATCTTTTGAGAATCAACATAGTAATTGCTATGCAACAACCCCAGTTAGAGCACAGCTGATTTACAAGAAAGAGTAGCTAGCAATTAGTGAGGAAGGTAGTATGGAGTTCCTTATGTCTATGCCAAGGAGTGGAGAGTGATAACAGTTTGTTCTTGGTGAGGTCTCGAAGCTAATCAATAAATCAGACTTTTTTAGGTAGTTTATTTCCTATTGATTTTGATAGAGATCCTGACGTTTCAGTGTCTTCTGCTCATAACATAAGCAGCTCTGGTAGCATTTGGACTGTTGATTTTCCAGGGAAACAAAGTGCAATCAAAGTTAGGGGTTCTAAAATGACATGGTCTGAATATGGCACTTGCCTTTATCTGTGGACTATATGGGAAAATTAGGTCTGTCAGCTCTGAATTTACTTGTCTCAATCACTTTCTGCTCACTACTATGTAGATATTGTAGGATACCACCATCCAGCTTTTAAGGCATCTTAGCAGGAAGTCTGAATGTGTCTTAGTGTTCCTGTCCCTAGAAACAAAATGCAGAATTAGCCACTGGACACCAGGATGCCTGCACGGTTCTTATAAAAGTTTCTGTCACTTGTGCTGTAGATTATAGCAGTTCAGAAAATTTGCATAAGAAACTATAGTCTAGGTGGACAAAACAGTAAAAATCATTAGTACCAGTGATAGAAGAATTCCGTCAGCAAGTACAGGACTACAGAGCCAGCAATTGGGGGCGGGGGGGGGGGGGGGGGAGGAAGGAGAGAGAGGAGGAAGGTAAGGTATTTTTATGTTTCTTAGGCCAAATTCAGTTTTCTGTTAGAAAAAGGTAAATCCTGGGAAACTCACTGGCATCTCATTGCCCGTACTTTTTGTTAAAAGAAAGTGAATTTTGGATGGGATTCTCAGAGCATATAGGTAATATACAGATAATATGGGTATACAGTTCTTACTGAAAATACTTGGACATTCACTGAAACCATCTCAGCCGTTTTGAAAAATCACATCTTTCTAGCCTCGTCATTGCTAAACTAAAGGACTTGAAAAATACAGATGTATCCTAAAGAAACACTCTTACAAATCTCAAAATACCAATTTAAAATAAAAAAAACCAACAACCACAAAAAACCAAACTTTTTTAGATGAGTCCCAAATTCTGTGCTCATATTTCTGTATACAATCTGTTGAACCAAAATTAATGCTTAAAATTCCCCAGCAATGACCAGCATATCCTCTTTAAATTTCCATTAAATGTACTGAATCTCTTTGAAGAACAGATATCTATCCATCTATCTATGAATAGACTTGAGAAGCCCATATGTTCAGCACCACCACTAAAGGAAACACGAATCTTTCCAATTTCCCTTATATCCTAGAAAGAAAGGGCAGATGGATGACCTGTGTTACGATAACCTAGCCTGTAAATTGCAATACAAATGGGAAGGAGTAAGAGAAAAGGCTGCATTTGGGAGCGCCCCTTCTCTGTTTGGCAACTGCCGAGAACCTTTGGGTTGAAATCTGAAGGGTGCATTTGATTTGCAAGGCAAACCAAAGGACTTTCTCCCGAGAAGAGCTCGCTTCAGGTAGTTGGGTCCCAAAGAGTGTTTCACAAAGCTTTTCTATTATAGAAAGAAATGTCCGTTGGAGGAGCTCCCGGAACAGATGTTCCAAGGCACCATTTAGCCCATTTCACATGAAGACATTCAAGATGGCTTGTACTCCAGGTATTTCATGATCTACTAGGGGCAGGAGGAGTCAGGCTGATTCTAGACCTAAGGAAATTTGATACATCATTCAAATCCATTTCACAGATGATGCTACAAAAACTGTTGCAGTTTCCCAAGAGGTGAATTGTTAGGATGTATAAATCTGTTAGACGCTCCCTTACATTTTCTAATGAACACAAGGTAGCTGGCATATACAATATACCAATATGTGGTACTGCACCTAATTTTTCAGGTGGAACATACTGCAAAAATAGCTGTAAAACATAGATATAGCAGTGTATATTCAAAGGAGACATAATACAGTTTTTTAAAATAAATAAAAGCTAGCACATGGATGTAGAGATAGATGTTCTCCTTGTTTTCACATTTCTTTAAATTGCAGGATTGTTTTTAAAAATCTGGTAATATGTTTGGGTTTTTTCCTTCACTTGCATGAACTCAACACAGCCACATAGGCCCTCATAATTTGAAATCCACTTATCAGCTCTATTAGTATTGTTAGTGCCTGCCGCTGTCTTCCTGATCCCCTCATGAGATTGCTTCTGAAGCACTTATGTCCTCTAAGGAAGAGGAGACACAAACACCAATCTAAAGATGAAAGAAACATATGTGCTGAGGAAACAGTGGTGGCACACAGCTTTCCAGTTGTGCTTGCTGCTGAAGACACTCTATATCTCGATAAAATCAAGATGACATATCTGTATTAGCAAGGTCGCCTGTCCAGCCTGCTGACCACTAATCATATTAATTTATTTAAACTATTAGCAGGAAAGTGGTCATCTATTTGGTGAACACAGTAGGTGTTCAGTATTAATCAGAGCAGAGAGCTAGACTCACGTGTACCTTACAGGCAAAACACCTAATAGAAGAAAATTATAGCTTGAAATTAAGAGGCTAGAAAGCATAATTTCACTGCTTAGGACAATGTACATGGAAAGGAGTGCATTTCCCAGGGCCAAAGGAGACTAAATAAATACCTGACAGTTTCACAAGGCAAAGCAGATCTTATCCCTTTGCTCATAAACTCTATTGCTGTATTGTTGCACCCCCTTCATAAAAGAAGATACCCTGTGCTTAGAGTATCTCACCAATAACAATATGAAGAACAGAAAAGACGAAATAGAGTTGCAGCTGGAAGACATTTATCCTGACCATTTTATTGATTTCCTCTGGATAAGAAGTTAAAGTTGCCTTTCTGGTCTAGATACAAAGTGCTCAAGCCTGGGAGTGGTTGGGTCAAACCACAGCATAAGAACTTTTATTGATACCTTCTTTCTGCATCGAAGATGCAGGCATGGATTGCAACATGTTCTGCTGTTTAGCTTTTTATATTATTTCATATAAGGACATTCAGACTACACATTTTCTCTGAAATTTTTTGTTGGAAATAATGTGATTAAAAGATTTGGAGCAGGTAGTTCAGAGCTGGAAACCTCAAGGTTGTGGAGTAGGATGGGGAAACAGCTAGCCAGTAAATACCCTCTGGGTATCTCTAGTTCTTGTGGAAAAGGTTCAGATCTATTTATTATGGTTGTTATGTGTTTGTGGTTGGTTGGTTGGTGGGTTGCTTAAACATGATTGCGGTGTTAGTTTAGTAAACTTCTGCTTGCTGCTGTGTTCTATGCTGAAGGTGTTTATTGTTCGCTGCTCATAAACAGTGTAATTTGTTAAGAGCATTATTTAAACATTATTTTTGAATTCTCTGAAGTGAGACTGGGCCCAATACAGAGCTTGTTTACGTCAGGACAAATCAAGAATAACTTTATGTCAATAGAGTTACATTTACGTGAGGTGGTGTTACATGTGTCATACCTAACTTTCCTCCCCTTGAAGAGCTGTTTTAAAAGACTTCCTTCTATATTAATGTTTAACTTAGAAGCTCAGTAAACCTTCCAGGCTGTGTCTAGAAACTTATGTGTAACTTTAAGCAGTTAGTAGCCCTCTTCACTTTAACTTCCACGTTTAAAGTTAGGAATGTACTTAAGTATCCTTCTGGTGTAGAGGTTTGCATATTTATCTCCTTTCCTGCAAATAAAAGGCCTTAAATGATAATGTGAAATATCTGATCCTTCAAGAGCAAATGGTTCAATTATAACTTTATGCAGTGTAAAGAATTATTCACCTTTGATGAGACAGATTATAGATCTCTGCCATACACAACTTTTGTTGACGTAAGCAGAAATTCTGTAGAGGACATTGGAATGCTTAAGGAGTTCAGGGTCTGAACTGAAGGCCTTAGTAAGAGCATCACAGAACACATTCAGCACCTCATCTGATTTTAATGCTGCTTCATTCTGAATCTATTTTACATGGCATGGGGTTGCTTGCTTGTATTTTTAATTCATTAACCCTTTCCTTCACTGTTAGCTGAACATGAGATGTTGGGCCCATTGTAATGTCAAATTGTTTCAGGGCTTATGTGTGACTGAACCTTTCTCTAGTCTTGCCAGATAAGTAGGTCTGGAAAGGAACCATCTATCTCAGCAGTGCTACTTTGGATTCTCGCAGGTTGCAATCCTCAGGAAAAGGCTGCCTTTTCTGTATTTCTATTGCATCCTTCTGTCTGCAGATAAATGCTGAGTGGATCCTTGATTTTTCCTCTTTCATTTGCTGTCTAGCAAGATCATATAGTAAAATTAATTCTTTTCTGGAATAAGATGGATTGGAGAAGAAATTCAGTGCTGTACCCTTAGAACTGTATTCCTGTTCTCACTCAGACTCTCTGTAACCAGTTCGTTACCAATGATCTCCTGGTCTTGGCACAACTATGCCAAGAAGCTGGTTGCTTATGTGTTATAGTGCTTTAAAGAACCAATAGCGACCTCAGTTATATAGCAACTATTTGCATCCCTATTTGCAAACATAATGACCTGATGTTGTGGTAGAAAGTCTCACATCTGGGATGTGGCACTTTTGGAAACATATTCACAGGTTGTGCAAAACCGAACTCTTCGTGTTCTCTCTTTGAATTCCTTTGCCTTTCACAGTGCTACTTCAAAGACTGCATTGTCCACACTGTACTGCAGCTTACACAGAGACCACAGACTCTGTGAATCCTTCTTGACACTGCAGATGTAGCGATTCTTAAAAATAAGTTTTGCTTGGTCAGTGTTAGAGGTTCATATTTTTCCTCTTGTGTTTAGGGTGCAGCTCTAAGGACAAATTTTGATCACCCTATTCATTCACAATTCCCACCGGGTTTACAGTATTTGTCCTAAAAGAGTGAACACAAATGGCAGCTTTTCACCCTGAAAAGCAGAGAATCTCATTTGGTAGCTGCAGGAGTTATTTTTTCACTGTTACAGTTCCTCCAGGAGATAACAAAATGAAATAAAATTTCAGACTGAATCGATCATTTTTTCTGATCCGTAGCTATTCTCATGAATCAAATTTGCAGTCCTGGCAAATGCCTCAAGTCATAGAAATTTTGTTTAACTGAAATATATAAACACCACCACTAACAAAGCATTCTTTTTAAACAAAAACATTGCTGTATAATGAACGTAGATATGTAATACTGAATACTTTTATTATGGAAGCATTTCCTCCTCATTTTACAGGTCTCAGAACAATTCAGTTTTGTTCTTTTGTCACCTGTACCACATATGACATAGTCCTTTTATACCATAAGAGATGCTTTCCCTTCTGTGAATTAATGTGTTTTACAGATATTTTTTGAGAGCAGTCTGTGGGAGCTACAATTAGCGAGCTGGACAGCAAGGAAGGCCAAGTCATTTAGCAGAAGACAAAGAGGACTAATGCTAGGAAAGAAGTCACCTCAAGGAGTTTGGCAAAGGATGTTAAATAGTAATTAGAAAGGCCACTGATGTGGTTATGGACTCAAGCTGGTTTTGGTCACTGTTGTTGAAATCCTCAGAATTATTTGGCACATAAAGGCTTCATGCAGAAAGTACTGAAAATAGTCAGTCACTAACATTAAGCATGTCAAGTATCCATAACACCACAGTTGTTTTTTTTAATGTTTTTTTTCTAAAGAATCCATGGCAGATATTATATGCTCTGTGCAGTAAATATTACTGTTTTAGCAAAAATTTGCCGTGACTCTGTAGGAGAAAGTTTTGCCAGTTAACAGGATTGACAGCTCAAGACTTAATGGGGGTTTATTAGGTGAACTCGTCAATCTGATAGTTCTGTCATCCCAAAAGCTTAATTTTGCAGGCTATACTATTAATAGGAAGAGTAAGTAATAGTCTTGCTGTGACACTAAAGGAACTCCACAGAAGAGCTGAATTTACAATTACAAAACTAAACAAAGCAAGCAGGCATTTTCTTCCTTGTACAATGTAGACATGGATTACTGATAGTAACAAGGGAAAGGTCTATGTGGCATAGATACTTCCAGTCACCTAATACAGGAGTGTTTGCAAAGCTGCACAAGCCCACGTCAGGCTAGGGTTATGTCTTTACATTTTCCAAAGCATATGTGGTGAGATTCCTTACTTACCATATACACTTTTAAGGCATGCTATGCAACTGCTTTTCTTCTCGTTTCTATAGCATCAAATCTATTGTTTCGCCAACTGCCTCAATTTATCATAGAAGTTCTATATAAGCAAGATGCAACTGCTAAACAGTTTCTTGGACACCCTGTAAAGCACTGGACTGAAGTCTTTACAGAATAACCCTTAGCTGTCTTTTTATCATCTGCAATAATTAAAACATCATTCAGCTTTAAAGGCTGGCATCCAACAGAAAGTTAAAAATGGTTTCTTTTTCTATTGCAATATGCTTGCCCTCAGATCATTAAGTGCAAAATATATTTTAAAAAGTAACAGTGGAAATACAGAATGATACATAATTATTACCAGACTGTTAGGAATAGGGCTGGAGTTGGACTTACAAAAAGTATACTAATGTTTATATTAGAGTTTGTTCATTATCTAATGAGTGCAGTCTGTGGATATCTTTCTCTGAAAATAGAGAGAGAAAGGGGAACTTTTAACTGAATAGAAGCTGGAATCCTTTCTTGGTAGCCAAGGATATTCCTGCATTTGACAGAGTGAGATAAATGTTTCAGAATAGAATGAAATGGAAATTATGCCCCTATCTGTAACTCAGGTCCTCAAGTTGAGTGTGAGAGGTGATGCAGGAGTTCAATGCCACATTTCCTTCTTTCCTAACATGGAAGGTTAGAGGCTAGACCGGAGACTGCTTTGCATAGACAACGCTCTTACGCATTCTACTGAAGCTCTATCACACCCTAGAAAGAAAATTCGAGAACTGCAGTAGGCCAAAGGGGGTCATTCTTCTGGGAAAGCAGGACATGCTGGGTTCCTGTCTTTGCTCCAAGGACACTCTAACCATCTTATGAACTGACTGCTTAATATTAGGTTACAAAATCAGTCCTGGGAGCAGGGATCAGACACTCTGTTTCTCTCTTTTAGGCAAGTGCCTTTGTATAATATGTACAATAAAGACAGTACATTTTTGCATGACTGAAATAGCATGAAAAAAATAATGTATGGGTCTTATGCTGCCCTTGTGTTTTCTGCTTCCTAGTGGAGCTTGTGTCTAGTCTAGCTTTTATTGTGGTGACTTGTAAACTTTTGGGGGAGATGTGGTATTGAATCCACTCAAACTGGGAGACCTTTTACTCTTAGCCTTCTGATTCTTTAGCAAGTGACCTACTAAAAATGTGTTTTACCTGAGAGATGAGTGGGCAAGGGTGAGCAGGGGAAATGCAGGAGGAAACAGGCAGCTCTTCCTTTGGCTATAAATTAAAGCAAGGCGGTCAAAGCAACACTTTATGGGAAACCTTTTTCTTTCAGGTGTGTATTAGAGCATACCTATTAGACTGGGTCTCTCTGGGAACTTATGTATGAAAACACCCAATGTCTAGAATCCTCCAAGGCTTAAATGGCAGATAGGTGGAGAGCTTCTTTAAGGCCGGAGCTGTTTCCGTACGCACAGAAGCAGAGCCTTGAACAGTTGATCAGTGTTAGAGCTTAGATGTCTCCCAGGTTTAAGCCACAAATGAGCATAGGTGGAGTTGTATCACCAACAGAAATAGAAATATGACTGTTCCTTTCTATACAACATGCCACATCAGAAGTCCAGTCTGAAAGTGATGTAGAAATTGCTGCTGCTATTCATAAGATTTTTTTTTAAGTGATTCATATTGAAATGCCCATTAAAGATAAGTATGAGTTTAAGAACAAATTTGATTCAATGGCTGGAGGGTCTTCTGACACAGAAATGGAAAGAATTAGTTCCAAGTGTAAAAGGGAGTACAGGACTTGCACAGGAAAAAAAAAAAAAAAGAACGCAGAAAGACATAAAGAAATCATTAGGAGGTCAGCATGGGAGTGCTGCAGAGAGCAAGTGAAATACACTGTTAGGATTCCTTCCTGGACAGCAGGAAATGACAGAGACGTGAAAGCTGCAGTCTAGAATCTGCATTATGCAGAATCTTTAAAATCACAATAAAAAGGCTTTAAGAAAGAATGATAATTTTACAATATAGCTGATCAGGATCAGTGCTAGACAAAATATCCACACCCACAGGTGATGCAGCACAGTACAGTTCTTTTTTGTTGTTGTATTTTCCCCTCCCTAGCATGTGAGCATTTTCCTACAGTTCATGATGTGATGTAACTTACTGTGTCTTTATACCATACTGATGGAACTTTATATCATTGTCATTAGCAGAATCAGAACTAGACAGATGCAAAGCACTTTTAAAAACCCAACCAATAAGTGTAGACTCTGTGAGACTTTTTATAATATGGAAAACCAGGATTATTAAACTTGACTTGATCTGTGGAGAAGATACAAACAGCGATGAGCCAAAATTACTATTTAGAAATGCGTAACTAAAAGTAATAGCAATGTTTTCATAAAAGAAAGAAGAACTGTCCTTTGGCAAATATGTGTTTTGCTTGAAATCTGCAAATTGCCCATCACTAAGATGGGCAGTGTGAAAATAACATACATGGTTTATCTGAGTTTTAGGAATGGATTTGATGCAGTTCCATTTAATAAATTCATTTTGAAGTCACAAAACATAATACCCCACCAGATACAAAGGGACGGAGGGGACAAGTTCATGTTGGATACGTTAATTTCATTGGCTCTTAAATAGCTCAGATACTTCAGTGTGCAGAAATTTAAGTTAATGAGACTAGAGCCTAAAAATAATCATACAAAGTGCAATTGAAAGTGAACAATATGTTAGGGTGATTTCAGTATGAATCACCTGATGAATACTTGAAGAAAAAAAATCAAACCAAAAATAATTTCAGGCAGAAGTAGAGGTATTGACTTTATCTCATGTACATTACTTTCACCAGTGAACTCCCGCAAAACAAGTTCTGAGCTGAACCATCCTGAGACCAGACTCAGACTCAGGCTTTACTTTTGTACAGTGTAAGATTATGTCTGTATCTACGTGTGTGTGCGTGTGTATTTTGGAATACTGGCTATTGTGGTTATTTGTTTGATTGACCAACTTTGTAGTTTGTTGTTTCTGTGAGGCCAGTTGCAGTAAGAGTTTCATGTCGTGCACTGAGACTGTGCTCCTCTAGTCAATTTAGGCACTGTGAGGCTGTCTACAAAGCCACTGCCATCATAGCTGGCAGATGTATGTTTAGTTGGAAATATATAGAAATATATGTAAATATTTAGGTGGTTACATTTGTCCAGCAAAGGTTGGGGTTTTTTTAATGAGACACAAGTTTTCATCATCAGGACAGATATGCCGGTGCAGATCTGAACAGCAGTGGGAAATCCCTCATAGAAAGGAGGAGCTGACAATTTCTAAAATGGTGGTGCTCTGTGTTCTGTAGGTGGACAGGTAGTTGGAACAGCCTCACTGGAAATATCTTTGCAGAGGCAGTAGTGACAGAAAAAGGTTTTTTACATCTGTTACCATTGCATACATTTCCTGCCTTTGACAGGTCTCTGGTACTCTAATCTCCTTCTTAGACATTTCCAATCTCATAGGCCATCTGTACACGTAACATAAATGGCAAATAAACAGAAGATAATAAAGACTCTTTGTAGCTAGCTAAGAGCTAGCTGCACCACTGAGTCACCATTTTCTGGTTTTTGAGGTCTACTGTATACATGTTCTAGGCTGACTGCAGTAGCATGGTGTGGTGAGTTGACCTTGGCTGGATGCCAGGTGCCCATCAAGCAGCTCTATCACTCCCCTCCTCAGCAGGACAGGGTGGGATTAAATAAGATGGAAAAAACCTCATAGTTCAAGATAAAGGCAGTTTAATAAAGCAAAAGCAAAGGCCACATGTGGAAGCAAAGGAAAACAAAAGATTTATTCTCTGCTTCCCATCAGCAGGTGATATCCAGCCACTTCCTGGGAAGCAGGGCTTCAGTACACGTAGCGGTTGCCCCAGAAGACAAATGTCGTAATAGCGAATGCCGCCGCCCCCCTCCTTTCTGTTAGCTTTCATTGCTGAGCAGACGTCATATGGTACGGAATATCCCTTTGGTCAGTTTGGGTCAGCTGTCCTGGCTATGTCCCCTCCCAAGATCTTGCCCAACCCCAGCCCACTGGTGAGGGGGGAATGTTGAAGAGACAGCCCTGATGCTGTGCGACACTGCTCAGCAGTAGCCAAAGCACTGGGGTGTTATCAACACCTTTCTGGCTACCAATGCACAGCACAGCACTAGGAGGGCTGCTCTGGGGAAAATTAACTCCATCTCCGCCAGACCCAAAACAATCTTCACCCCTCATTCCATACCATTTGCGTCATGCTCAGGTCCCACATAATTTAATACATATATATTTATATCTTCTAACCATCCCATTGTATTTAATTCTCATTACTAAACTCCCTTCGTACCAACACTTACAACTTAAACTACCTCTTAAAACATCTTTATACCCAACATACAGATTTATACATCCTCATTAACTACTATCCCCTGTCCTTTAATAGATAGATATTACTGTCCCATTCCATGGGCTTCCTCCACTCCTCCAGATGTTCATAAGAACAGGCTATGACTTGGCCCTCATCTGTCAAGATGAGTGCCCAGGACAGGAGAAGCAGTATGTTCGCTTGTTGGGCACCAGCACTGGCTTGGTTTTGGTCATCGTTGCACTTGTCTGTTTCCTTGCGAAACTCACTCTTAGTTGGTTCAGGTCATTCCTGCTACATTACTTCCTACAACATACAACTCGCATCACAGATTATTCTTCCCCTAAGGTTAAATCTCCTTGAGGCACACACCGGGTCTCCCCATCCTTCTGCATTACCCACCAGGGACACCCAGGTCCTTGAGTGAAGACAATCCCACAAATGGGTTTGTCTTTTCCCATGGGAGGAGCAATCCAAACTGCCTTCCCCAGCCACTTACCTATGTGCACTACGTGGACTTTATCTCTTCCCACAGTATGTAGGGGTTTTATTTGAGCAGGACCAGGATAGTTAGCAGATCCACTGGTGTTAACCAGCCAAATGGCCTTTGCTAAACCTGTATCTCAGTGCTTCCATGCCCCATTGCCCAATGCTCTCAACACAGTCTTTAACAGTCCGTTACATCTCTCAGTCTTTCCAGAGGCTTGTGGGTGATAGGGGATGTGGTACACCCACTCAATGCCATGTTTCTTTGCCCAGGAGTTTATGAGGTTATTTCAGAAATTAGTCCCATTGTCTGATTCAATTCTTTCTGGGGTACCATGTCACTACAAAATTTGCCTTTCAAAACCTAAGATGGTGTTTCGGGCAGTGACATGGTTTACAGGGTGTGTTTCTAGCCAACCAGTAGTTGCTTCCACCATGGTGAGTATGTAGCACTTGCCTTGACATGTTCGTGGCAGTGGTGCATTACAGTCAATTTGCCAGGCCTTGCCATATTGAAAACCCAGCCACCATCCTCTGTTCTGGGGAGATTTTACTTGTGTGGCTCGCTTGATTGCAGCACATTTCACATTCATGAGTGACCTGTCTGATGGCCTCCATGGTCAGGTACACCCCTCGATCACAAGCCCATCTGTATGTTGCATCTCTCCCTAGATGTCCCGATGTTTCATGGGCCCATCGAGCTACAAATAGATCATCCTTACGCTCTCAGTCTGGGTCCACCTGAGCTACTTCGATTCGACAGCCTTGTCTACCTGTTCATTGTTTTGGTGTTCTTCAGTGGCATGGCTTCTGGGCATGTGAGCATCTACATGATGTACCTTTAGAGCCATGTTTTCTACCCAGGCAGCGATGTCCCACAATGCAGCAGCCCAGATGGGTTTACCCCGTGCTGCCAATTGGTCTTCCACTGCTGTAGCCACCCCTATAGGGCATTAGCCACCATCCAGGAGTCAGTATAGAGTACTGGCCACTTTTCTCATTCAGCAATCTCTAGGGCTAGTTGAATGGCTTTCACTTCTGCAAACTGACTTGCCTCACCTTCTCCTTCAGTGGCTTCAACGACTTGTCATGTGGGACTCCACACAGCAGCTTTCCACTTCCGATGGTTTCCTACCACATGACAGGATCTATCAGTAGACAAAGCATAATGCCTTTCATCTTCTGATAACTCATTTTATGGTGGTGCCTCTCGGGCACGAGCCACCTTGTCAGGCAGTGCTCCAAAATCTCTGCCTTCTGGCCAGTTCATGATCTCTTCCAGGATTCCTGGGCAGTTGGGTTTCCCCAGTCGAGCTTGTTGCATGATGAACACTATCTGCTTACTCCATGTAGCACTGGTTGCATAATGTGTAGAGGGAATGTTTCCTTTGAACATCCAGTGTAGCACAGGCAATCACGGTCCCAAGAGGAGATATGCTTCTGTACCAACAACTTCTGGAGTGGCTTGAACCCCCTTCTCTGCTGCTAGTATGTTTTTCAGTCGGGGTGTAGTGGGCTCCTGATCCTCGGATACCCCCAGCTCCAAAGACCTAATGGTCGACCTCGGGTTTCTCCTGATGTTTTCTGCCAGAGGCTCCAGCTGAGACCATGCTCCCCAGCTGCAGAATAGAGTACATTTTGCACAGTTGGTCCTGTCTGGACAGGCCAAAGAACTACCACACGAGCTATTTCCTGTTTGATGTGCTCAAATGCTTGTTGTTGCTCAAGGCCCCCACTCAGAATAGTTCTTCTTTTGGGTTACTTGATAAAGAGGGCTCACAAGCTGACTATAACCTGGAATATGCATTCTCCAGAATGCCACAAGGCCTAAGAAAGCTTGTGTTTCCTTCTTGATAGCTGGTGGAGACATAGTTGGTATCTTGTTGACCACATCCATAGGCACATGATGACATCGGTCCTGCCATTTTATTCCCAAGAACTGAATCTCATGTGTAGGTCCCTTGACCTTGCTTTTTTTTTTTTATGGCGAAACCAGCTTTCAGAAGAATCTGAATTACTCTTTTTCCTTTCTCAAACACTTCTTCTGCCTTGTTGCCCACACAATGATGTCATTGATATATTGTAGAAGTTCAGGGGCATCACCCCTTTCCAGTGCAGTTTGGATTAGTCCATGACAAATGGTAGGGCTGTGCTTCCACCCCTGGGGCAGTCGATTCCAGGTGTGTTGGACACCCCTCCACGTGAAAGCAAACTGTGGCCTGCACTCTGCTGCCACAGGAATTTAAAAATATGCATTGCAATGCCAGTTGTAGCATACCACTTGTCTGTCTTTGACTCCAGTTCATATTAGAGCTCTAACATGTCTGGTAGAGCAGCACTCTGGTGGCATCACTTCATTCAGGCCACGATAGTCTACTGTTAAGCTCCACCCTCCGTCAGACTTTTGCACTGGCCATATGGGACTATTGAAAGGTGAATGAGTCTTGCTGATCACTCCTCGGCTCTCCAGTTGATGAATCAGCTCAGGGATGGGAGCCAGGGAGTCTTGGTTTGTGCGATATTGCTGTCTGTACGCTGTCCTGGTAGCAATTGGCACCTGCTGTTCTTCAACTTGCAGCAATCCCACAATGAAGGGATCTTCTGAGAGGCCAGAAAGGGTAGATAGATAGCTGTTTGATCTTCTCTGTGTTCACAGTGGCTACACCAAAAGCCCATCAGTATAGCCCTTTGGGTCCTTGAAGTACCCTCTCCTGAGGTAGTCTGTGCCAAGGATACAAGGCCTTGGCCTCTGGGCTGGTGACAATGGGGTGCTTTTCCCACTTGTCCCCTGTTAAGCTCACCTCGGCCTCCAACACAGACAATTCTTGGCATCCCCCTGTCACTCCAGTGATCCAGATGGGTTCTGTGCCCTCATACTCTGATGGCACCAGAGTACACTGTGCACCAGTGTCTACCAAAGGCTTATACTTCAGTGGGTCTGATGTGCCAGGCCATCAAATCCACAGTCCAGTATACACGGTCATCCCTTTTCTCCTCCTGGACGAAGGCAGGGACCCTCTATTCCTGTTCCTCGTCAGAGTATTCTCTGTCTGACCCTTGTAGTGCCGGACCAGAAGTGCCCTCACCAAGATCGAGGGAGATGATCTCAGTTCTGTGTCGGGGAGATCGCTGATTGCCTTCTTGTGCCTCTACAGCAAGCTGACAGCCTTCTTGGGTGGCCCCTTCTTAACAGCTGTCTTCCCCCTCAGTTTGCGTACACAGGCTTCCAGCTTCAACGTGGGTTCACCATCCCACTTCCTCATGTCCTCCCCCTGGTCACACAGGAAGAACCAGAGTGTGCCATGCAGCACACTCCTGGGGCTCCCCTTCCCTCTGACGGGACAGGAGAGGACTGATTTCTTGGGGCACCCCTGACAGTCAAGGCACTGGCCCATAGGGATGAGGAGGTACAGAGATTTTCTTCAAAGTTTTGGAGCCAAGACAACACTCTCCACAGTTGGTGTATCAATATCTGGGCAATACATCGCTGCCAGCCTGTTAGAATATGACACTGGGGCGCTTTGAATCACCTTCTTCCACATGGCCTGTGTGCACAGGACATCCTCTGGATCTTTGGAGACCTCATCATTGTCTAGATCACTGTAAATGACTTTCAGTACCGCAAATTCTCTCAGGTACTGGATGCCTTCATCTGCGGTAGTCCACTTTCCTGAGGAGTTCACAAGATCTTCCATGAATGGATAACTTGCCCTCACACTTGAGAGGAGCTGTCTCCAGAGACTGCAAATTGCTGCATCTTTCCAATTTGTGTCTCAATTCCCCAGTTTCTAGCAAGGGATCCCAGCTGTTGGGCTTCCTCACCTTCCAATTGCTGACTGTCGGCCCCGCTATCCCAGCATCGGAGCAGCCAGGCAGCAATCTGCTCACCTGGCTGGCGGCTGTAATCTTTCTGCATGTCTTAAAGTTCTGATGAGGTCAGGGACCTGGTAGTTTCTGCTTCCTGTCGGAATTCTCTCACTCCTTCTTCCAATGTCTTTGTCGAAGGACTGGCTTCTTCATCAAACCTTTCCTCTTCTTCCTCTTCCCTTACTAATCGATGATATGGACCGGTTGTTTTCCTTGTCCACTGTTTCTTTTTCACTGCTGGGGCAATTACTGTAGTTGTTGTTGTTTGGGTCCCTACCTCAACCAGAGTCCTCTGAGAGTGCTGAGCTGTGGCTCGATGGGCACAAGCCAGGCCCCAGTACAGTGCTAGAAGCTGCTGGTTCTCATTGGGATAGGCAAGGCACCCTTCCATCAGGTGGCGCGTCAGTTTGCCAGGGTTGCTTGCCTCTTCAGGTGTAAAGTCCCAGGCTATGGGAGGTGTTAACCGCACTAGGAACCTGCCCAAGTCCTTCCACACACCCTGCCACCCTGGGACCGGCTGCCTCAGGTCGCATTTCAGTATCGCCTCACCCAAAAGTTGTCTTTTCTTACACCAGGACGACATCAGATTCCAGAAACCCCATAATATGCTAACAGTGTTAATTAGTAGTATTAAACAGCTCACATAAGGGTGAACAAGGATCTTGGGAACCTGCGTAATAAAACCATCCGCATCAATCCCAGGTAGGAAGAGGGAGATGTATTCCCTCATTCTCTCCACAAGATAGCTCCTCCAGCACAGCAAGGCCTTCAATGCCAGGGCAAAGCACATAGCCATTATGTGTATTAATGCCTTCCCAAGCTCAGCAAAATAAAGAGATAAGCAGCACGGCCAACAAACTCTGTGACCCGCACAGGAGCTTGCCACTTAATAACTACTATAGCTATGGCATGCTTAGTACAAAACTGCTGTTGCCTTGTGCCCCACGTTGGGTGCCAAAAAGGACTGTGGTGTGTTGACCTTGGCTGGATGCCATGTGCCCACCAAGCAGCTCTAGCACTCCCCTCCTCAGCAGGACGGGGGGGGGGGGGGGGGGGGAAAATAAGGTGGGAAAAAACCCTCATGGGTCAAGATAAAGGCAGTTTAATAAAGCAAAAGCAAAGGCCACATGTGGAAGCAAAGGAAAACAAAAAAATTTATTCTCTGCTTCCCATAAGCAGGCGATATCCGGCCACTTCCTGGGAAGCAGGGCTTCAGTACATGTAGCAGCTGCTCCAGAAGACAAATGTCGTAATAGCGAATGCCGCCCCCCCTCCCCCCCCTTTCTGTTAGCTTTCATTGCTGAGCAGACGTCATATGGTACGGAATATCCCTTTGGTCAGTTTGGGTCAGCTGTCCTGGCTATGTCCCCTCCCAAGATCTTGCCCACCCCCAGCCCACTGGTGAGGGGGGAATGTTGGAGAGACAGCCCTGATGCTGTGCGACACTGCTCAGCAGTAGCCAAAGCACTGGGGTGTTATCAACACCTTTCTAGCTACCAATGCACAGCACAGCACCAGGAGGGCTGCTCTGGGGAAAATTAACTCCGTCTCTGCCAGACCCAATACACATGGTTAAAAGAATAGGTTCCCATTTCACAGAGTCACAGAGTCACAGAATGGTAGGGGTTGGAAGGGACCTCTGGAGATCATCTAGTCCAACCCCCCTGCCAGAGCAGGGTCACCCAGAGCAGGCTGCACAGGGCCGCGTCCAGGCGGGGTTTGAATATCTCTAGAGAAGGAGACTCCACACCCTCCCTGGGCAGCCTGTTCCAGTGCTCCGTCACCCTCACAGTGAAGAATTTTTTCCACATATTTAGACAGAACTTCCTATGCTCCAGTTTGTGCCCATTCCCCCTTGTCCTGTCACTGGGCACCACTAAAAAGAGTCTGGCCCCATCCTCTTGATACCCGCCCTTGAGATATTTATAAGTGTTGATGAGGTCCCCTCTCCGTCTTCTCTTCCTCAGGCTGAACAGCCCCAGCTCCCTCAACCTTTCCCCATAGGAGAGATGCTCCAGTCCCTTAATCATCTTCATGGCCCTCTGCTGGGCTCTCTCCAGTAGTTCCTCATCTTTCTTGGACTGGGGAGCCCAGAACTGGACGCAGGACTCCAGATGGGGCCTTGCTAGGGCAGAGTAGAGGGGGAGGATAACCTCCCTCGACCTGCTGGGCACATTTGCCTTACTCATTCCTTCTGAAGCTATGGTTAAGTGTGCTTTCCATTGATCTCAACTTACAGATTCTCCTGCCTTGTTCTCTGTCTCTTTAATCACTGTAATCAAAGACCACATCTATGTGAGTGAATAAAACAGACCATAGTCTGCTCATTTAATGCTGAGTTCAACGGTGGCATGACTTGAGTGCATACAGCCAAGCATTTACCTTCCAAAATAGGATCACCACATTCAGACTCCTTCTTAGGAATGGTCCCTAACCAGCACCTCTGCACTGTGCCTGGACACTGCTGGCAGGATGCTAAGTCACTCAGGTCAAAATCATACCAGGGCTTCACTAAGAGTTTAGCAGTATGACTAATCACATGCCACTGCTTGGTCTGGTGTTCTGACCCTAATTAGTTCATACTAGAATGGCTATAACCGAAGAGGCAAACACCCTTAGTATTGACTTTCTCCTTATTCTATGGAGTATTACTCAGCCTTCCCTGTCATGAAAAGATGGGAAATGAGGGAAATGTAGATGAAGAAGCTGGATGAGGGGATAAGGAAAAAAGGAACAAACCCCCTAATGAAAAGTTTTACATTTCAAATGAAGTAAAGTCTGGCACTCGTGCACATAGAAGTCTTTGTCCTTCCAGATCCCTTGGCATTGAATTTATTGAGGGGATAGAGGCAGGATGAAGAAATTTCAACGATACTATATTTAGCAGTTCTCTCATCCTCTATAATGGTAGTGATGTGTGCTTCTGTCCCCTCTGCCAGTCAGGTCAGATTATTATCAAAGCACAAACAGGCTTCCTTTGATAATCAAACACAACTAAAATTAGGTAATTAAACTTACAATGGAGATCAAATGCATCCAAAAAGATATAACTCTCTCTATGTAACTCATGCAATCACAGGCATCTATCCCATCCAAAGTATCCATACTACCCCATCCACACCAACCTTTCCCTATATAACTTTGTCTCTGTTTGCAACCTAAAGATAGCTCCTTTTGGGTAGCTCCTTCTTTCCTTCCTCCCTGCAATTCCTACTGTGTCATACTAAAGATATTGTTGAAGTTCAGCAAGGAGCAATTTGAAACTTCTGAGTAAAAGCAGTTGGGATAGGATTCAGCCCATCAATTTAATTTATAACCGCTCAAGAGAAATAGTCACTTTTAGGGAATAATTCAGCCAATCTACTTTAGATATCAATCTTAGGATGAAACAAATCACATCCAAGGATACATCTTTTTGTCCATTGCCTATAAACAGAGTCTAGATGTTTAGTTTATGTGGAGACATGTTCAATATGAACATCTGTATTGAGTCGGAGATCTGAACTGAAACAAAACCAGTGAAAAGAGATTATATATCGCTATAGTAACAGTTTCCAACCTGCCTTTCTCAGAGATTTGCATGTGAGAAAGAAAATGTTAGTTTATGAACGAAAAATGTGTTCTTCAGACTGCATCCTTTGCAAAGCAATGATCATGGAGAGGGGTATAGGTAGGGGTCACTGTCTCCTAAGCAGCCTTTGGAGTAGCCCCATGAGAAGCTCCATATCAAGAGCTGTCTGAGTGGGTGTTCTCCCATCGGTGCAGCTGGTCTTCTGCTCCCCTGCTGTCTCCCTGCTGTATCGCAGTATCTGGAGAGTAGCTTTGGCTTCCTCATTGCCTGCTGCCCTGCTGAGCTGTGGAAACCTGAGAGAAAGCAAGAAACTGCCATACTCCACTGAGTCATTATAAGGCTACGAGACAGACTATCTCCCCTCCCTCATATAGACTTCCTAGGGAGAAAAAGTAGGATGAAATGAGTACCAGTCATCAGCTAAAGCTGTCTCATTATCTGCCCAGACAGAAGTCAGGTTAAAACAGTTAAGGGCTGCCTGAACTTGATTCTCAAAGAAGCATGGACCAGATGGGGATGACTGGCTAAATTGTACTGCCCTTGCAAACCCAGCATACCCACTTCTGATCACAGATATTCTCAGCAAGTTCTTTCTTAAACCTAAACATATGCCTTCATACCAAATATTGCAGATACTGCAAACCAAACAAGCAGACTTCATACCAACCAGGGACCTTATCTACCTAAAGGGATGCCTGTAGGTAACTGAAAAGTATTTTCTGCTGTCTCTGTGGTGGAAAAAAAAAATAATCCCCAGCATATTCATTGCCTTTTCACTTTTTGGAAATAATGTTTGTCTGTCAGGATGAAAAGACTGGAGATTGTAACCAGAAGGCTGCGGAAAGTGATTATTCCCCTTTATTCAGCACTTACGCTATTGTATGTGGAGCACTAGATCCAGTTTTGGGCTCATCAGTACAAGAAAGCCTTGAAATACTGGAGTCCAGTGGTGAACAACCAAGATGATTAAAGAGCTGGAGCACATGATCTACAAAGAAAGACTGGGAAAAAAGAGTTTGTTCACTGTAAGGAAGAGAAGGTTAAGGGGAGATCTTATGCCTGTCTTCAGCTACTTATGTGGAGGGTAGAGAGACAACAGAGGTGTGCAGTGGCAGAATAAGAGGCAACAGACACAAGTTGTAACAAAAGAAAGTCCATTTAGAAATAAGGAAGGGGTTTTTCACCATGAGGGTAGTCAAACACTGGAAAAGATTTCCCAGAGATGCTTTGGTATCTCCGTCCTGGAAGATACTCATAACTGGACTGACAGGACAGGGCCCTGAGAATCTGCTCTAAGCTGGCCCTTTTTTTGAGCAAGGGTAGTACCAGATGTAGGCTCCAGAGGACCCTTCCAGCCTCAGCTACTCCATGATTCCATGGCACCAGTGCAACGTAGATGGCATGTGAGATGCTCTAAGATCAAAGAAAGGCAAGCAGCATCTTGTGGTGAAAAGACAAAATCTTAAATGGAGCATATCGGCTTGAGTCAGAACCTCGATAATTTTTAAGAAGTTGTTGCAGTCTGTCACTTCAAGCAAAATTACCCCAGTCATGTTCTTGCCAGATGAGCTGCCAGGTATCTTTAGATCCTTTTCCAAAACTGTACTGATACAGGTAGCTCATAGGGACTGAGGGTGGGAAAACATGGATGAATAACAAATGACCTCATTTTTAAAAATACATTGCATCCCTGTTCATCTGGATTATCTGATGCCCTGTCTCTTTATCTAAATTCCTGCCTGATTCTATGATATCAATAGAAATAACCCAAGTAAGAACATCTGTATTCTACCAATACTTTATGTGAATATTTGTAAATTAGGATGTTATTCATGCAGGTCTGACATAGGCAGAGGCATAATAACAGGTCGTAAGGATGGCATAAGCAAAGAAAAGAGAGTTTTTCAGGACATTGATTATATACAAACACCTGTGCATTTAGATGAGAATACACTGATTTGTACAGAAAACTAAGTCTTCAAAAATGCTACTATGCCAAAATAATTTATTAATATTCATTGTTTCTATTTAAAATGTATTTTAATTGCAAAAAGAAGAAAAAACAAGGAATGCTTTTATATGTCAGTAATCACTCCACAACAGGAAAGAAATTCAGATCTGTGAGGATCCCTTTTAGTCCTTGGGGTGGAGGGGTGGGGGGAATAGTACTTAATTTTCCAGTGAGCAACACCAGATAAAGTGTGAAACCCATAGAAAATGAAAAGATCAAAATGTAACAGAAAAAAAAATAAAGGAAGAGAAGACACAGTAAGTCAGCAAATTATGTACAGTATTTAAAATTCTGTATGGGCTTGCTCTGTGGCCCTCACTCCTACTTTACTTTATAATACTGAATCCTACTGTGATGTGCTGTGTTCTTTAGCTCAGACCTTCCTTGCCATGCTTAATGACTTCGAGTCTTCATTTATTTTACTTTGAGCATTGGTTATTAGTTGAATGCTACAATTATTGTAGCAGAGTCTAAACAGTAAACCCCAGTATTATAACTATTATGAGTAGGTGTAGCAGGCTGAGGGGAGTAGTGAAAAAAAAGTAGATATAATGGAATAATTAAAGTGCATCAAGTAAATAAGTGAACAGTTATCTTTTTCTTTGGGCTTTCATTAGGTAATATAAGGTCCATAATGGAATCAACTACTGTAAGAACAAATTGCTTGGGTCTTTACCTAAAGTACTTACAGTGTAAAAGAACTTCAGGAACTTTTGCAGAGATGAAGAAAGAATAGCACATGGTCAACTTCAGTGTTCAGTGCGTCCCTGAGATAGGGATATTCAAAGGATTGGGCTCTGATCCAAATCCCATGTCAAGGGGAGTGTTCAGACTTTTAGAGACCTTGCTTAGGCCCTCGGGGAGTTACATGTGTGCTCTATTTCTTCAGCGTGGAGTGGAGAAGTTGTTGAGAGCTCACTAAGTTTTCCACCTCTTCAGTTTCCTTACTCATAAGATTTTCCCAGAGGAGAAGGCAATGTACAAACAATCCCCTGCCCCATACAGTGCTGTAACTTTCTAAGATTTGGGATTCATTTGTGCCAACATTGTCTTGTTAAATATTTCTCATGGGCCAGCTATCACAGATTGTAATGTGGAGATGTATGCATGCCCCTCACTTTACAGCTTAGAGGGACAAAAATGGTGATGCAGTAGTATGATATGCTGAGCTTTTAGGAATTGACAAGTGGCAGTAGCAAGAGCAGTGAAGTGTTTTAAAACAGGCAATGCTGCCTGGAAAATGAAACCATCCATCTGGGCAGGAAGCCTGTATGACCACATAAAGGTTCAGCTTGTTAGCCATCGTGTTTTCCCGTGCTTGGGAGAAAGTGAGGAATTTGATACATGGACCACAGATTTGGAAAGTCTTGTTTCTGAAGTCTTTGGCCTTTGGTAGGAATGTAGCTGCTATTACTGAAGTATCATTGCCTCTCTCTGCAGAATCTCTCAAACTAAATGCTGTATATTTTCCTTTTCAAAAAGAAGGTGCTGTTTTGTGTGACTCCCTACACTAAAAACAGCAGGCCATTTCTTCTGAAAAAAATCATCTAAATATGGATATGATAGGAACAAAGGGAGGAAACAATCAAGGACGTAGAGGCTGTAGTTCTTATTCTCCAGTGACTCCTGGTATGGCATGGAATGAGTCATTCAACTTCTCTGTGTCTAATTTCCCATCTGTAAAATGGGGTTAAAATACCTACCTCACAGGGGTGTTGTGAGGCTTTTTAAAATAATGTTTGTAAAGTGCTTTGAGATCCTTGGATGAAAGGTGCAATAAGAAATCAAATTATTCACTTTTTTTTAGTGCAATACAAGAGTACACACCTGTTGAGATGGCTAAAGGCTTCCAGCTCTTTATAGCTATTCCACATACTCTTCACTGTAATTTCCCTCCTGTCATTTGTTGTATCTGCTGGGAGTTAAAAAGAACAAATTCTGCAATCAAAAACACCTAAATTGTCATAATATTGTGCGGATGAGGACTAAAATAATCTGATATTCTTTTAAAACTGTGTTGCATATTCCTTGTCCATGCAACCCTAAAACTAACAGAAAAAGGATATATGATAACTTTGTCCGCTCTTCACCTAAACTGGCTAACTTGTTTCTTTTTGAGACAAACTCAGCCTCTTCGCCAGATAAAAACCTGCAATTTGGGTCAATGGTTAAAAAACTTACGTAGGGAGTAGAGTAGGTGTTTTAGTCCTATATGCTTTGCAGTCATTTAGCGAATAGCCATTAAACAGCATAGCGTAAAGGTAGCTGCCGAGTTAAAGGTTAAATCTTAGGAAGTGTAGAAATGTGAAATGAAAGCAAGATTAGATTTTACAGAGCTGAATCAAAGAAAAGGCACTTAGGTTCACGTAGAGCTGCTAGGCTAACATACTTTCCGGAAGACCATTAATACACAAACTATTTCAGTACTTACTTAAAATTTCAGTTTAATAAACAGGTGACATAGGTGCTTCACTAGAGCAGGCTCAGCATCCAACAGACTGTCATTGAGGAGATGACATAGTATACATAAATATCCTTTTCATTAATATTAACTGCTGCATGGAGAGAAGAAACATGAGCAAAATAGTTGTTAAAGATAGTAGGTGCAAGAAAAGGCGAAAAATTAAAAGAAGAGGAATGAAACTTGATTAAAATATTTTGTTTTCCTGCCTCTCTCATCTGGGATTCATGCTTTACACTTTCTTCTCCTCCACCACCTTTTTTCTTCTTCTTTTTAGGATTGAACGGGCAGGAGAACTGAAAAGGATATAACCAAACAAACAGAATAAAAAATATTATAGTTACAGCTTTCACCCAGCTTCACCTACTCAAAAGGAATTTACATGTCTTCACTCATACAGTACGTGATTCATATTTTGACTTTTCACTGTTGTGGAGGCAAAGTATAACATGTTCCTCCCATTGGTGATCATTTACATGACTCTCATTCATGTAAAAACAAACACAACCCCCCTTTTTTGAAAAAACAAACCCTGAAATTTTCCACATTTCAGAAGTTGGCCTAGAATAGTCACTGTGTATCTGAACAGTTCTCTGGATGGCTTGAGAAAATACATTTTTTTCCTACTCTTTATTTCAGCATCCTGTTAGAACTAGATTTGGACTGATTTGACCAGTGTTTGTAGATCTCTCATCATAAACTTGAAGACACTGGCAATTTTGGAGCTATAGCTCACTGCTTCTTTAATTACTTTGATGTTCCTTCTGCTACATCTGACTGCCCATCAGACGTAGTTACAAGAAGCACCCCATAAAAGCAGCAGTTTCTACTGAACAGTCTTCTTGGCATCAGGTTTTATCCTTAATTTTTAAATTAATGTGGGATTTGTTTGTATATTTCACTTTAGAAAATTATTATTAGTGTATCAAAACATTTGCTTTTCAAATAGCACGAAGTAATTATCTAGTAATCTTTAACTGCCTGCTTCTGTGAAGTCATTCAAGATGGAAGTTTTTCAAATAGGAAGTGTAAGTGGCATCCCTTACTTTTACACCGAAAATCTGATACTCTGATATACTTAATTTTTGAGGGACTGAAACGTAAATATGAATTATGATTATCTTGAGAACAACAGCAACAAATAAAATCACCTTTGATGATAAATAGGTAACCCACTATTGACTTGGAATATCTTGTCATGTAAAAATACCATACATCCTTCCCTATTAATTATCTTCCCCCTGTATTCAAGTAGATAATATATATTATATAACATTTCACCGTTAAAGCATTTTTTCCCTAGACATAGCCTAGTCATCTACCAGTTCTGCTGCTTAACTACAGCCTACTATCATCCCAGGATCCCTAACCACTGTGTAGAAGGAATACTATCTTGTGGCTGAAATCTTAATTATCGTGCTGTTGAGCTTTGTATTTAAAATTCTGATTTATTATCTTGTCCACTGACATAAAAATTATTTTTATCAAAAATTATTTCCTATCATCAAAATGTTAGTGTACAAGCCACCTACTGCCTGAAATTTCCCACTTTGGTTTGTTTAACCCAA
Source organism: Phoenicopterus ruber ruber (assembly GCA_009819775.1). Classification (NCBI taxonomy): domain Eukaryota; kingdom Metazoa; phylum Chordata; class Aves; order Phoenicopteriformes; family Phoenicopteridae; genus Phoenicopterus; species Phoenicopterus ruber. The sequence goes on along the minus strand of CM020217.1, from coordinate 107,659,281 downwards.
AACATAAAAGTCACACTTTAGAAAATCCTACATATTTAGGTGTACCAGTGTTAAAAATACATCTGAGCTGAGAAGATGCTATCAGGAGTTGATGGACTAGCTCTTGAGCAGGTGTTAATTGTCCTAGCTCTACTGGTTTCTTTCAGTTTGTACCAGCTGAAAAACTGGCCTAACATGTCGATATAATGACAAATTTAGGGACTTTCTTTTCCAGTTGTGATGCAAAACATTTAAATACTGCTTGAGTAGCCGATTATCAAAATATAACTTATGAGATGTTCGTTAGTAAATAATGATGAATGTATATCTGTCCAAGAATGGGTCTAAGAACGACATAACTTCTGAGTGAACGTGAGATATCAGAAAATGCTCTCTGGATGATATTCATCTGACCAAATATGGATATCTTTAAGGTAGGCATCTACTCCGAGCCCCTTTGTTGTCAAGGAAGAGAACAGGCACTTCTAGTAGTTATTCATTTTATTCTCAAGAAGCTACCTTAACCAGATCAGGTGGACTGTATCCTTAAAGTGTCTGCTTCTCTTACTGACTAAGGATGGGAACATCGAGTAGCTTACTCGGATATAGATGCCTGCCTTGCTCATGTCTAAAGTTAGGTGAGATGAATCTCACCCTCAGGGCCTCACATTGGCTCCATATTATTAAGTTGTCCCTCTATTATTCAACAGTTACTAAAACAAAGCTAAGTAAAATGTGGTAATTCTGCACCTTTATGTTACAATACACAGGACAGTAGATAACAGCCCTATCATACATGTATGACCATATAAATTGGGCTAGCATATTTACTTAAGATTATATTGTGCATATGATTGCTTCCATCTTCCTTTCATGTAACAACTCTCTTAAAATTCTTACTTCTCCACAGTTTGCATAGTTAAACTGAGAGATTTTGATTTCTACTGATGGATCCACCTAGTAAAATGCCATGTTGATCTTTGCTTATAGTTATTGGTTATCTAGTGTTAATGGTGTGTATGGTGTTAAAAAAGTGACAATTTCCTGCTTGGTGTATATTCCTTCTCTTTTGGTGAATGGCGTTCATCAGTAAGAGAATAAATCCAGTATTACTCACTCCTTTGCCATCTACCATATTTACAAGAAACACAGGAGTGAGAAAAGTTGGGAACCTAGGCAATTATGTCATATTAGTAATATGATTGTAATAAACCCCATAAAACTATAAATATAGGAGTTAAAGGAGAAACATAAGTATTTATGCCATAATATTTATCAGTAGTAGTAATTAGCATTTTGATTGCCTTTTTCCTATCTGTTCTGTGAAAGAAATTTGTGTGAATAGCAAATAAACAAAAATAGCCTTATGAGCGATAGAGAAATTCACTTCACATGGGCCTTAGTGTTATAGAATTGCTGTATGATTAACAATATTTGACATGCAGTTTGTTTTCTGTCCGTGCGATTGCAACAACAGTTCCAATTGTAGCCACTTTTTTCTTTTCTTTTCCTTTTTCTTTCTTTCTTTGTTTCTTTCTTTGTTTCTGTTTTTTATGCAGAAGACCATCAAATGAATTGTCACAATACTCGAATAATGCAAGACACAGAAAAAGACGATAACAATAATGATGAGTATGATAATTACGATGAACTGGTGGCCAAGTCATTGTTAAATCTTGGCAAAATTGCAGAGGATGCAGCATACAGAGCCAGGACAGAATCAGAAATGAACAGCAATACATCTAATAGTCTGGAAGATGATAGTGACAAAAATGAAAATATTGGTCGGAAAAGTGAGCTGAGTTTAGATTTAGACAGTGATGTTGTTAGGGAAACAGTGGACTCCCTTAAATTATTAGCACAAGGACATGGTGTAGTGCTTTCAGAAAACATTAATGACAGAAATTATGCAGACAGTACTTCACAGCAAGATAATAGGAATATGAACTTTGTAATGCTAGGGAAGCCTGTGAACAATGGACTTACGGAAAAAATGGTGGAGGAGAGTGATGAAGAGGTGTGTCTCAGCAGTTTGGAGTGCTTAAGGAACCAGTGTTTTGATCTGGCTAGGAAACTCAGTGAGACAAACCCGCAGGAAAGAAATCAACAGCAAAACATGAACACTCGCCAGCATGTCAGGCAAGAAGATGACTTCCAAGGAAGAACACCAGACCGGAATTACTCTGATATGATGAACCTAATGAGGCTTGAAGAACAGTTGAGCCCCAGATCTAGGACTTTTTCTAGCTGTGCAAAGGAGGATGGTTGTCACGAAAGAGACGATGATACCACCTCTATTACTTCAGATAGGTCTGAAGAAGTGTTTGATATGACAAAAGGTAACTTAACCCTGCTTGAGAAAGCAATTGCTTTGGAAACTGAGAGAGCAAAAGCCATGAGAGAAAAAATGGCAGTGGAAGCTGGAAGGAGGGATAATATGAGATCATTTGAGGAACAGTCTCCAAGACACCTTTCTGGAGATGACAGGAAGCCTAAACCCAGTGACGGCCATGTCAAAAAGCCATATTATGGTAAAGGTAATATTTCTATATACCGTATGTTATGTCATGAGAAAGTGTGAGCTAACGTGTTAAGTTTTGCATAGATTTCTGAAATGAAGTTATTAATTCCACAAAATGGGAACTTTATTTAAATTGTAGTAGTATGACATGATTGTAAAATAGCATCATGCTGCGATTATAAAATAAAAGAATTCATTCTGCAGTGTTAGAAGTATGTACAGTATTTAAGTGAATATTATTTGGCTAAATTAAAAAAATAACTTTTCAGGGAAACAAAGCAAATAAGAGATCATGTTGAAAGAGGCAAAGATTTTTCTCAAGTTTTTAATATATAGTAATAATTAAAAAACAATGAAGAAAATTACGTTGCAAACTATATTGGAGAGTGGGGGTTTATGTAGCAGGTAGTCAATCAGCTATGAAGTGCATATTTTACAGATTGGATTGGGTAGGTGGCATCATGATTTATAAAATTATCATCAAATGACAGTTATTGATGAAGCCTCTCCCATCTAAAATGTAGAATTGCCTGATAGAAATTGAACAGTATCAGAATGACCGATAACATAAGATAGGGGCAGTGACTGCACATTAATTATCTTAAGATAGTAAGGTAATGGAAACCATTTGCTATGCAAGGCATGGTGTGGCCTGGGCTGAGATCAATAGCAATTTCTTTCTTATGTGCATTCCACTTCACTGGTTTCATTCCATTGTGGAAACAGTTAAGGTGCTGCCTTGACCATAATTCAATACAAAAGAAAAAAAAAAAAAGGGGGAAAAAAAAAAAAAAAAAAGAACAGACTAAAGGTTACCTTTAGAATGCCTTTTAATTTACAGGATTATCATGGTGATGGTGTGTTTATATTACCACACCCCTCTTTAATGTGTCTACATCTGTACATGTAGGGCCGTGTTGTATAAAGTGTTCAATACCTCCTGAGACTCATTGAACACCCCTGATTCCCATTGACTTTAGTGGAAGTTGAGGACGTGGTATTTCTTGGGAGGCGCTAAGCAGGGACTGGGTTCATCTTATATTTGTTGTAAAAATATTTAGTTTCCTTTCTACAGCTGAGATGGTGGGCATTTTTCTCCTTTTTATAAATCCCTGTTTGAAAGAGTAATACCCTAAGATCTGCCTGTGGCAGTCAGGTAGGCAGACAACATCTTGGTCCAGGAAAGGTTTTGATCATTTTTTTAGAAGCTTTAAAGAAAAGTAATGACCAGTCTTTTAGAAGAGCATGGAAATTACTGATGTCAAACACTCTTCTGTATTTTAGTGAGGTTTTGTTTGTTTTAAACACAGATATATGGTCCAGTGAGTGCTGTAGTAACTTTGGGTATTTGGGGAAGACAACTTTAGTTAGTTAATGTATTACTGCATAGCCATGTGGATGTTGTGCTAAATGTTGTTCACATAGGACCTATTTTAGGTACATTTCCCTTTGAATATATGTCTCTAATAAAACCACAGAAAACATGGCAAACCAATATTAATTTTTGAAGAGCTTTTTAACTCTGGTGTTGTCCAGCCCTTCCAGTCTGTGTATGCCTGGGAAAGCATTTATGCATATAGATCTGCTGTCTCCAAAAAGACTATATAATTTCTGACAGAAACAAAAGTATGAACTTCCTGTTTCAGTAAATTCTAGAGCTTCTTTGAACCATCCTATCTCTTGGTTACTGCAGGCTGAATTGATAATAGGTCCAAACCCCAGCCAGGGACTAAATATTGTGGTAGTTTGGACCAAGAAACTTTGTGGAGTGGATCGCTCTACGCTTTTTTAATAAAGGAAGAAAGAAAAAATTATTCCTTCCTTACTTTAAAAAACATAGGAAACATTCTAGTAGTTGTTGAGAGAGGAAGCTTTAAGTAAGACAATTGCTTATATCATTTGTTCTCAACTCACACATTATCTTCCAAATACTCCTGGAAGAGATACTCACAGAGATGTATGATATGGTTAAGTGGAAACTTTTTGGGTACACAGGTTTGCAGTGAGAGCTACCTCCTGGCTTCAGGAGTTCTGCTTTCAGAGATGGCTGAAGATTGTTAAGGGACCACTAACTAATTTTTCCCTGTCATTTAAAGCCTTCTAAACAGGCTTTCTTCTGAAATGTATGATTTTTAAAACCTTCTGAGTCCTCCGACAATCTTCACTCAGGCAATACCCCCATTGTGGCAAGGAGTGAGGAAAGGTTACAGAATTAAATAAAATTATGCAATATTTCTCCCAATTAGCAGAAAAGGATTTGCAAAAGAGTATCCAGTGCTTTGTATAAAGTTGTGGAAAGTTTAGTCAAATGCCTTCCATTAAAAGCAATGGGAAATTGTGCAAGTACAATTTTATGCAAGTTTTGAAATCATTAAGAATAGCATACAGCATCTTTTCTGACTCATTAGACCATAAAGGCTCTTAAGGATCTGATACATGCTATAACTTTATAGCATAAACCTGAATACAGAGGAGGATTTGCTTGACACTGTAGGATCCAAGTGTCTGGATCCTCAGCTGCTCTAAATTAGAATACCTTCACTGACTTTGGTGGAGTTCTGACCATGTGGAGTAGCTAAAGTTCCTCTAGTTTAAAGTCTCTAAAAAGCCATTATGGTCTATTAATCATCTACATTTTTTGCAGTCCTTGGATATTGTTATATTTACATAATTTATATTTCATTTACATTACTTATTCACTTATCTAATACTTTTACACATCCCAAAGTACTTGACATGAAGAGTTGCTTAGAGTCGTGTACGTATGTAGCTGTGGGCTTGCTGTTCTAGTGGTCTCAGCACAGGCCTATCTGGCAGGAATTCAAATCCCTCCTCTGACATTTGCTCCTTCTGTGGCCTTGGGTTTAACTTCTTGATCTCTTTGTTTCAATTTCCTGACATACAAGATTACGGTATTTCCAGGAGTGTTGTGATAACTGTATAGCACTTTGGAGACAGATTTGTATGTGTATTTATCGTTAAAGAGCATGAAACAAAGAACTGTGTTCTTCACTCAACATGCAGGTTAAGTAAAATAAAACTTTTATAATTAGGAATTCCATTTGCAAAAGACAAGGTTTAAATATCATATTAAAATTTAAGAATGGATTTAAGACACGGAGAGTCATTACAATGAGCTAAAGAATTTCTCTAAAATGAAGGTGTTTTGGAAGAACTTGGAATGTAAAAGTATCTGTATATAAAAGCTACCAGAGGGAAATCAAGGAAAAATAAGTCCACAACTGAATGTGAACTCTGGATTGTATTGATTCATGTTGAAAAAAATGGATTGTATGTGAAGTTCTGCAAGTACTGAAATTTCTACTGTTTGTACTGAGGGTTGCATTTGTTGAAGCTGGGATGGAATTTAATGTAAGAAAAGACTTAATGGACAGCAAGTAGCAAAATCTTATTTTCCAGAGATGAAAGCATAAATACTGAAGATGAGTAATGACAAGAGCAGCATAAAATACTTAAATGAGGGTAGCTCAGATTGGGTGTTGAAAGGAGGATGGACTAAAAAAATGGAAGGGGGATGTTGGTTGATCTTGAGCCAAAATGATAGCAGTTAGAATATCCTGAATTTTATTCCTTTAATACTAATATGAAAATCAGCAATAGTCTCCAAAATCTGGCAACTGTGGTCAAGATGGTAAGATGTAATTTGTATCATGCACTGGGCTGGAAGGGTAGGGACATTATTTTACAGATGTTCTGTTAAAGTAAACGAGCTGATGAAGTATGTGAGAAAGTTCTAGTTCAGGATTAATTTCACCAGCAGTTCCACTACATTATTGGCAGAAAACTTTATTTTGTTGAAAAAATGTCTACTTAGACTTTTCATTGATTTGTACACAGGAGATCCAACAATATTCTAAAAGATCGTTAACCTTTTAAGCTTATGAATATTCAAGCATTATATATGCATGTTTGTAATGGCCCAAATTTACACAGCAAGTGATACTTGCAGTAATTCTGGTTACAATGTTTACCCCACCATAATTTATTGAAGAGAAAGGAATATTTACATAATTTCTACCACTTCATAAGGAATTTAAAGAAAAAAAGAGTCGTTTCCTCAGTGAGCCTGGGAAAAGGCATTTATTTGTGCTGAATCGTTGGAATCATTATGCTGAAGAGCTGGGTTTGTTACTCTCAGGACATTGAACTTCTATGACAGTACATTTGCAGACCTTAATACATCAGGCAAATAAGAATGTAAAGAAGGGAAACTCCAAGTAAACAGTTTCCAAATGACCTTACACCCTTGAGCTGATGCTTGCGAGCAGAACATTGATTGACAGTGGTATGGCTTTGCTACAAAAAGGTCAGCTTCCAATCACTGTGAATGGATATTGCTGTGATCATAGGAGCCTGCAGTCTGAAAAGAAGATAACGGGATAAGAGTGACAAAACTGTGTTAAGAACTAGGAGGGGTTTTTTTTCTTCTAGTTTTTATAAGAACATTTACCAAAGAGTAAACGACATGATTAAATGAACCTTCTTACAGAAATGTGAAAAGCATCATTCACTTGACACATTTGTTGTAAATTATAGATCCCTCAAGAACAGAAAAGAAAGAGAGCAAATGTCCTACCCCTGGGTGTGATGGAACTGGCCATGTAACGGGGCTTTACCCCCATCACCGCAGTTTGTCAGGATGCCCACACAAAGATAGGGTCCCTCCAGAAAGTAAGTTCACATTGTTTCATGGAAACCGGGGATAAAACTACAAAGATTTTTCTAGCATGCTTTTTAAACCTTTTATTTAAAAAATTAATTTCATTTTTTCAGTATGGTTTGTCTCAACTTAGTCAACTGTTCTGTGTTATACTTTTTCCTTTATTCCATCATTTCCATTCTCTACTAACTTTTACACTAAAAGAACAACTTTTAAAGCTGTATTCTTTGATTTTAAGAATCCTAGGTTATTTTTAAATAGATGTATTCAGTCAAGAGAGAAAAAGGTTTCCAGAAGATGTGCACTGCTTTTACTTCTGCATACTGATGTCACATCAACTGTCCCTGTTGTCTCGTACAGGAATAATTGTACTTGAAAAACTTGCAACCCCTTTCCTTTGTTGTTGTTGTGTCTGAAACATAATTTATATTAAACTAGTTTATATTATTAAAAATAACAATTTGGCCATTTACTTAGTTACACAACTCAGGATTTTGAGCAAACATCCCCTGTCAGTCACATGGGTGGAATTTCCTGCCATGTCAGCGGATTCTCTGCAAAGGAGGTTCACCCATACGAGCTCACAGACGTTCACCTGAAGGCAGAGGGCTCTGTTTCTGGAAGTCACCTCCTTGGCTGGTGGAATCAGCATAGTTCTAATTGCTCTAGGCTGATTTACACCAGGCAAGCATCTAGCTAAGATCCAGTTTGCTTTCATACCAATTTTAAAATGGAGTTATTCCATTGAAGGCCTATGGACCTAAAATCCCCACTGTCCATCAGCACCTGTAGACCTAACCTCAGTGGATTTACAACAGCCTAAAGGAAACATTATAAAGACAGTCAGGGCTAAAATGGTCCCCAGTTTCCAAAGGAAAGTAGATTCTGAAGGATAGGAAAATAGAAGGAGATTAGCACACCAAGAGCGGCAGACATAAAAAGTCTCCTCTTTCATGGTAGAGTGGCTTCTTCCAGAAGTAAAATAATGAGGAAGTGCTGTAGGAAACTTTGCTGTAGCTTGGTTGATCTCTGAATACAGTAGAACAAATAGAGTAATTTCTCACGTTGCAAGACCCTGTAATTTTCTGAAACACAAATATTTATTCGGTTGCTCAAAGTTCTCTCATTTTTACAAATGGTAAATAAAAAGCTCTTTAGAAGACTTTGTAAATCAAAGAAGAATATAGCTTTAAACTGTTTGCATGCTCTTGTACCTACTAAAATGAAAAAGGTGAGCTCATCTTTTTATTTTTTTCCTGTGATGTTGGCCTTGTGAAGCATGTTTCAAGAACAGCTTTGAATAGTAGGAATTTCAGAGTAAAGCTTTTGCATCTATACACATTTTAGTACACTGATGATGGGGTGATGATGATGGTTATCTTTTAATCAGTATACATGGTTAAATTCTCAAGTCTCTGAACAACTTTTATTCAGTTCTTAACTCAGTCAAGGAATTCACTGATTTTATTAGATCTTTTTTTTTTGAGCGAGAACTAAATACAGGCTTCTAGACTGCTCTTGTATGAGAAAACCAGAACTTTGCAAGGGCTGGATGGCCTTTTTCCATACAGTGATGTACTGCCATCCAGGTCCGAGACATGGATTCAGATATGTCTCACATCATACAAAACTCTTTAGTGTTACCAAAAAGTTCTTGATAATTTGGCATGTCATAGCATGAGCTTTATGATTTAGAGGAGTACTGCTCTGAGCAGCCTTGGGAGGAAGTTTTCCATCCAGCTTGCAATGGATGCACATGTAAATCAGTTTACTTGCTTAAGCTTGTACCACTAATTTCTTTTTTACTCAGTTTTCTTTATTTTTCTGCCATCCCTCAATTTTTTAAGTGCTTATTTTTAGTTTTTAATCTTTTGGAAAAAATTTCTATCCATTGCAATTTTCACATCTGTAGAGAATACAGGTAAAAATTAAAGGACCAATTCTGCTCATCATATAGATATGAATGATTTATCTATGTGGAAGTGGGCAGAACTGGCCCCTAGCTCAATTGGGCTGTCTTATAGTTAGGGTTAAATTCTGTTCAGGGTTTTACTGAAGTGTGTTTCAAGTAATTCAGTGTTCTACCAGTATAACTTGAGAGCAGATTTTCAGCTCTCAAGTTGGATACTGTGTGTGTAAAGCTATATATTATAAATGCGTAGATTTCCTGAAAGAATTTTTCTAGTTTGTAATTTTGTCTTGGACCGTTGCTAGCTCACCCTTTACTGTTGAGCTGATCTTTGCTCAGTGTTTCTGTATGAAGAAGATGTTGGAATTCTTCTGCTTCACTGTTGCACCCGAGATACATTTGTTTTTAGGTTCTGTAACCGTCATAACTTTCACTGTTGCCCTGTGTTAATGAGCATAGGGTCACGATACTTACTTCCCTCATCAGGCTTTATTGGCTATGTGTGTCACGTGTATTTTGAGGAATGCTGGTTGTTAATGAATCCTGCTTTGTTTTAAAATGGTTTCATATATACTGGGATTTGATTTTTTTTTTCTTGTTTTCATACTCTGCTGTTTTCTCTTACTCTCCTTGTCAAGTTCTTGCCATGCATGAAAATGTTCTTAAGTGTCCTACACCAGGCTGCACAGGCCGGGGCCACGTAAATAGCAACAGGAATTCCCACCGAAGGTAAGGATGCCGTCGCTGGACGCCAATCTAGAGGCAACAGTGCCTCCGAACTGCAGCCCTTCTAGCAGTCCATTGGCGGGGGGGTGTGAGTGTGTGTGTCGTTGTTTTGTTCTTAAGATTGACAGATGGTGCTTCGTGTGCTTTATTCATTTTAAAGAGTAACATTTATTCATGTATTTTCTGAGGAGGATGAGTGTGCGTTTGCTTCAGTATGGATGAACTGATCCACAGAAGACGTTTTAAGCATCCTTTAGCTTTTTGGGTGGATTTTTTTTCTTTTTGTTTTGATACTAGCTGAACAGCAGTGGTACGAAATGAATGGTATGACTCCTTATGGGTATGTCGCAGGGAGAAGGAAGAGTCTGCCAACATCAGCAGGACTAGGGCAGAGTTCTTGTTTTCACACTTCACTCTCTTCAGGGATTATTTTATAGTGCATGAAAAAATCCACTCTACTCCTAAAAATGATTTTTTAATTACATGAGAAACGGCATTTCAAGTACACAGATATCATAAGAGTTAGCTTTCCTACTGTCCACAGTCACAACCCCAAAGTCCTTATTCAGCTAAAACTGAATGAGAATTTTGCCTGTTTAAGAAATGTTATGAAAATGTCTCATTAAATTTGAAAATGAGAAGCCAGAAATGTTAGATGTAAATATTCTAGCCAAAGAAAAGAAGATCAAGGAAAAAAGCAACTTTTCTATAATTTCCTAAGATTAGTAATAGATTTGGATAGAAGGGATGCCATTGCCTATTAAATTCTGTCAAACAAATAATAAAATTATCAGAATGTTACTATAATTTTTAGTACATGTCATAATTTTCCCACAGAACAACATCTTGCTTATTTCTTTACAATTTTAAAAATCCAGGAGATGTGGGTAAGAGGGTGAAAGGAACTATGCAAGGTTCCTATTACCGAATTCCTTTTTTTACTGTTAATTGTAGCATGAAGGCTTAAGGGACTACACAGGTACTGGATGTTCAGTCTTACCAAGCTCTGGGTTACTAGAGCCCCTCATATTAACTGCATGTCTCCGAAAGACTCTTGTGGGTACCAACCCATCTGCAATAAGCTCTGGTACCCCTTTCTCCTCTGCAGTGATGCTGCCAGTAGATGCAGCAAAAACCTCTGAGAAGGCTTTATGGGAATTACTGCTGCTCGAAGCAGCATTCACTTCTGGTTGAATACCTACTAGCATATTTGAGGTGTCTGAAGAAGAGCATGTCAGTGGAGCACAGCTGCCCTCTGGCATGACTCCAAAACCATGCAGACCCCGCTCACCCCCCTGCAGAACTAGGGCAGCGAGGGAGGGCTGGGGGGAGCAGTCTGCAGTCTGTGCTCACCTCTTTCTGCAGCTTTTGGGGCATTTTGCTCTGCTTCACTTTTTTAATTCTTTTTTTCCCCCTTATTTCCTGTAGAGAAGGGAACATCTGGGAATGCACTGATTTGCCTTTCATTTTAATTTCTTTTCCTGTGGAGAACACAGAGAGCTGCGGTCACATAAGCACGCAATAGACTATGACAAGGAAAGGACCCCCACCACTATCAGGTCACAGGTTTTTACAGCTTCACTAAGAGCACCATCTGCTGGCATCAATATATTTATTTTTCCCTGTTCTAAGTCTTTTCCAGAAGAAGCAGGCTTATTATTGTCACTTCAATAATAGTTCAGCATTTGCAAATTTAATTGAATTTCAATTCAAGTGCAGAAGTTCTTTTCATGTTACATCATCTACTATTAGAAAACATACTTTAGTGGCTGAAATTCATGAACAAACACTAAGTATAACATAGTTCAGATGTAGATTTAGAGACCCAAGGCCAAATTTTGCACTCATTTATATGCCTAGCAAAAAGATTGGAGTTAATGGAGCTGAATGAGGTGTGAAGCAGTGCAAGATTTGGCCTATATGGTGGTGTCATTTAATCATCTTCAGGAGCCATTTCATTGGCAACATTTGTAGCTGCGTAAAGGTCACAAGTCTGCTAGCAGAGCTGCACAGTAGATTCCAGTTTATATTCTCCTCTCCTACTGGTACGTTCACTGGCTGACATCCATGAATAATCTACCCATGTACAGTCAGAGAAGAAGAGCAGATGTAAGATCTACCATGCAACTTTGAAAGCAGAAGAAAGGAAGTCTATTCTAGGAAAAAATACATATGACCAAAAAGCTTTTGGAAACTCTTTTCCTTCAGATTCTTCCTGATGCTGGCTAAGGAGGAGAAGGAGTAATTGGATCAGTGCTATAATGTGAAACTACACAGGACAAGACAATTAAATTTCCTTTCTGTAATTGCAGCCTCTCTGGATGTCCTATTGCTGCAGCAGAGAAACTGGCTAAAGCTCAAGAGAAGCATCAGAACTGTGATGTGTCAAAATCAAACCAGGCATCAGATCGGGTTTTAAGGTATTAGAAATCACTATAATACTTATTATTATGCAGAATTCATCACACATTCACCTACTCTGAGAATTTATATTTATATACGTTGTATATACATATATATCTCCTTTAAAGAAGAGTTAGAATTAGGGCTTCTGGATCCAATTCTCGCAGTGTATATTTCCCACTCAATTTACATGGGGGAGGGTTGGTAATTATTTTGGCAAATACATGTAAAGCTGAAAAGCTCATTTTTGTCTTAGGCATTGTTTGGTGTAAAGATGACTGCTGGAGTGCAAAGTCTAAGAACAATGTGAAAAAAGTTGGTATCTTTTGGGAATAAACTAATATTTACCGGTAAGTCTTGGTTTTTTCAGCAGGCTTTTACTAGTAAATATCAGTTTAAATTAAACCAGAAGCCCTATTTGCATTACCAAACTGGTAGTACACCTTTTGGCAGGACACTTGGAAAAATGCCAGGTATAGTTTAGATTCCAAAATAAGGTTAGGCTTAGTTCTTTGTCTCTGTTCCCCCACTCACTGCCAGGAAGGATGGAAAGAGAGAAAAATTGTCCTAAATTTTCATATGGGAAGGACCTTGAACTAATTTGACAAAATTATGCCCCTTATCTTCATCCGTATAGGATTCTGCATTTATCCAAAGGTGTATCTAGCTTTGCGCTATTGTCTCCTCTTTTGAGATATGTGGGTGGAGAAAATATTATTTCTAAGGAGCTGAAGTGTGAAGGATACATGTAAAGGAACTCGACTTCTGCATGATTGTACCAGCCTTATGCTGATGATGCCCCAAGAGCTGCAGAATTTCTCCATGGATACTGCGATATCTGTGGGCTGGGATAGGTACGTGCCTCCCAGCTGCCTTGAAGAGCATGGAGGAAGTGCCGCAGCTTTAGTTCCCAGAATTTCCTACTTTCCCCATAGGTTTCTTAGTATTTAGTTGTCTTCTAGATTTAAAATCTGATAGGGCTGCTTAAAATGAAAGTTTTCTACTGTATTAGCAACATCATTCTTTGAATATTCTCTTAAAACTTCATCTGATCTTGACAGTCTCTTCAAAAACCAGTCTTTCCATAGAGCTAAGAACACAGAATTATGGTTCACATCTACAGAAGACTTTTGTCATGCCTGTTGACTTTGTTTTCCTTCCTCAGATTGTTTTTGATGGGCTTTATCTTAACTGCCCCTAATTCAGATTGTACAATTTTTCATACAGCATCCCAGTCAGTTTTCTTAAAGAAGGGTTCTTCAAAACGTATTAATAAAAAAACACCCTTTGAGGGAGTAACACAGTTTCTCACTTGATGGAAAAAGATCAAAAATGCAGTGGCTTTTACCACTGCTCATTAGAGGGAAGCCACTGAAGTCAGATGCCGTACAAAGAAGGCAACTGCTCAAAAGCAGCGTCCGGTTTGCTGGCAAACTCCCTAGGAAGTTGCGCTGCAATCTTAACTTTGCTTGTGAGCCTGCCCTATGTTTCAGGTTTTCTAGATAACTCAAATAATGCTTTCATCTTGTCTCCTGCTTCCCTTTTACCTTTAAGTCATTGAAGTATTTAAGATGAAGAACTTGGGAGCTATTTATAATATTTGCATGCAGGCAACTGATGGGCAGACAGAGATGTTCTAAGAGTAGATCTTGAATATTTGTCTTCATCCCAGTTTCCATCCCACCTGCATTTAAAATTTCTTACTTAAAAAGAAATCAAATTCTTAGGACTTCTGTTCCACAGAAATTTTGGATTTGCATTGAATGTACAGGATCTGCATTTGCATTTTTTTAGCTAAATATAGATTATCTTGAGACAGGATCAAAATATTATTCATATCAGCTTATTGTATAAATGAGCCCACTGTACTTTGTGAGGAAGAAGTGTCTAAAGGAACAAGCATACATAAATCAAAGGGAATAGTATGACTAATATGATTTCTTGGGTGATCTTTACATAAGTATCCTGACTAAATTCTATGAAAATGAATTCATTCAGAAAAACATAATATTCAAAATCTATTTCTTACTATTTATCACATTCCATTTCGTCAGTCAGCATGATGATACTTCTAGTCTTGACTGGATTTATGTTCCTATGAATGTTCCTTCCATTTCCTCTGGTTATAAATGCAGTAAAAAGAAAAAAAAGAAAAAGAAAAAGAAAAAAGACTTGATTATATGATTCTTGATTCCAGCAGAAGCACCTCAGGTGTGCTGTTCATCATCTTTACCTGCTGCTAAATGCAGTAGGTAGACATGCAGCACTGTGTAGCAGTTGCTCCCTATGATCCAGTCATAGAACACTTTCTTATATATACATAAGGTTTGCAGGATCTGACCTTCATTTACCTGCTTTGAGAGCTGATGACTTCTGTGTACACATGCACAAGACAGTGTGACAGTGGAGGAGTTCACTACAGCATTCTTTCACTGAGATGTCACAAGTTTCTCCAATGGCTGAATGAGATCAGTCAGGGCTTTTCCTGACTATCCTCCCTGATCCTAAACGACAGAGAAATTTAGCTAATACAGTTTTATTCTGTATTCATTCACAGGACCTTCCTTGAGGTGTGTATCTGTGTGTCAGGAATTGCAGCTCCTGCCAGAACCTTGCGTTTAAGGGTGAGCAGGACCTGTGAGGCAGCAGCTCAAAGTCAACAGAGATTGTGAGACTCTCCTGTGTATTTCTCAAGATGAACACGGATTTGTATATTCAGGGATGAAACAGGACTAGCTCCTTTGGAAAGTATACAGGAAAACAGCATACAACTCTGTTGAAAGAAATTTGGAGGAAACTCCATTAATTAAGTGGAGCTTCCAGTGCTATTCTTTTCTTTTTGACATTTAAAGGAATTTGTCCAAACTTCTTCTGTCAGTCTGCTTACCCTTCTTTAATTCACCTCCCGAAAGAGAAAATGTTTGCAATGTGATGCAATTACATGGGGAAAGAGAAACCCTTTTAGCTACAGGATACATTTAGTGGTATTAGAATTAATTTTGTCTAGGCTTTGTTCAAGAAAATATATATTGTTTGTCTGCTGAAAATAACCAAACTAAGCAAATGCAATAATATATTGCTGTCTCTTGAATACAAGAAATAACTAAGATTTTCTAATCTGAACTATAAATTATGCACAGACACAGTAAACTGAACTGCATCTAACAAACTTTACATATCTTTAATTTCTAGGCCCATGTGCTTTGTTAAGCAATTGGAGATCCCTCAGTATGGCTACAGAAACAATGTCCCCACCACCACACCCCGCTCCAACTTGGCCAAGGAACTAGAGAAATACTCTAAGACTACGTTTGAATATAACAGTTATGACAACCATGCCTATGGCAAGAGAGCCATAGCTCCCAAGGTGCAATCCAGGGATATATCCCCCAAAGGATATGATGGTAGGAGGTGCACACTCTTATACATGAGAGACAAGTTTGCAGTTAATCATGTTGTTGTATATGTAAACATCATACAAATAAGACATGTTTTCATGTTCATATAGTATTATGAGGAATGCTGTCATGTGTAAGTGATTTTAAAGGCTTTTTTAAAAAGCGGTGTTTGATACGGTGCTTGCTTCAGGATTGTTGCACTGGCAAAAGAACATCTCCAGCTATTAAGCTCCTGGGATGTGTTGAGATCGCAATAAAAGCTAAGTAATGGAGCCAGTCCTTGTGGTGCGGGAGCAGTGCATTATGTTGCTATCTGGGAGACCTGGCCTCAAGGGTCACATTAGGATTCTTGCTTCCATACGGTAGTTCAGGTAACTCATAAAGATAACATACTTACTCTGTGGGGATATGGAAGTAGAAAACCTGGATCTCGTTGCAATTCAGAAATCACTGCTACTTACTTAATGAGGCATTTCTGTTCATTTTGTCCTCATGAATACACCTGTTGAATTCTCTGGAAAACCTGGCATAAGTAACACGTTCAGGAGTAGGCTGAAAGTGGCTTCAGTTCAGGAGGAGGCAATGGATCGGGTCTGTCAGGCAAGAGGATTTTTATTAGGGGACAAAAATGAACTGCAGGATAATAAATGAGGATTTGGATTGTAGCTTTTGAGGACATCGGGAATTTTTCAGAGCAATACAATTACATGTGTATATATATATTATAAGTGTGTGTGTGTATATATATATAAAACAAAACTGTGCCTTTATCTTTTCTTTTCTTTTCTTTCTTGTTTTTTGAATGTTAACAGTTTATTTTTTGGTTAAAATATTTCTTACTACTTACTGACTACCATAGGAAATTTCAGGCAGGTGTCAGATTTTTGTTTAGGAAAACAGAAATAAATATACTATATAGAACAATTTATGCTGTTGACTGAATACAGACTCTGACATTCAAAAGTAGGTAAGTGGAGAAAGGGAAAATTGCTACAGCTCCTGCCTTCATATATTTCTGATATTTTGTGTATTTTACTTTCTCATAGAATCAACAACAGGCACATTCTTGCACTATAGCGGAAAGGAGAAGGGTTTTGAAAGGCAACATATTTTTGAGTAAAAGTGCCCTGTTTTCTTCTCTCATACACTTGTCTTGTTTGTCTGTATCAGAGTCAGGGCTTGAACATTATTAAAGGTAATGCACTAACTCTAACTGTGGTTAGTAAGCTAATGAGTGTACATTAATATAAGGTAAATGAGATGTTAACTATTGTGTATATGCTCTGTCTACTCTTGCAGAAAGGAAAGAATCAGAGTATTGCTAGGGATCCTGTGGACATGCGTATTTTCAGATCAAATTACTGATGTTTAAGCAACTGATACATATTTTTCTCATTTAAGACCCCTTTCCAGCAAATAATTACAAACTCCACTTTTTTTCCCCAAATCACTAGAACTTGAAAATACATGTAACATTAAACACAAGTTTAACAGTGACATTAAATAATGAAAAGCTAGGGTGATATAGGTCACTGTCTTTATGCACACTCATCTTCCTTTGATACAAATAGGAATTTTACTTGGAGATAAGACTGGGACTAGGTTGTTTCACTGCTCAGTAATCTGAGCCAGAGGGGACTGAGGGACACTGTATACATGTGATTCATGCTGGTACAGCAAGTATATGTGGTTCTTGTGTACTCAGAACAGCTGAAGCCCGTTATAGCTGGAGCAGGTTGTTTGCTAATTCTCTATGGATTTGTTCCCTACTGCTGGCTCTGCAGGAGGCAGGACACGCTGTACCTGGTTTCACGTGATGTGTGTGTTGTTTGGCCAGACAGACATGCCAGCATGGTCCCAAAGATGGGACCTAATTTGTACCCTATCCGTGATTTTCATGAAACCTTTAGGATTTGCATCTCTGATATTCCATAACCGCTCCATCATATTTGGCTTAAATTGGCAAAGAGTTTTGAAGAAGTTCCTCAGGAAAACCAGCTAAATTCATAGAACAACAAAGTGAAATCCTGGGCACGCTGAAGTGGTCAAAGTTTTGGTACTGACTTTCAATGGGACAAGGATTTTGCTGACAGTTATTGTAAAGGAGATTTCAGGAAGAGATTCTTCACTTAAAAAAGCCACTTCAAGAAACTTTGCAGTATTTCTAGGTGATTTCATATTTGTGTGTAAAAAAAATTATTAATGATTCCTACTAAAACCATGATGGAGGTACAGAGTGCACACCTATTATGTATGTCAGCAAAAGATGTTTATATAAAAGCAGATTTAGTTCTGAAAAGTCATCCTGAAAAACCTGAAAGGAAGCCTAAGGTTTTGGGGGAGCTTGCAAGTAAACAGCAGTTTAGTTTTTCTGACTATGTAAGATAAGACAAGTAGTCTAAGGATATGAAAAACCAATAACTTCATGTCTCAATCTTTTTTTAATTGTAAGCTAGCACTGTATTTTCATCATCAGAGACAGGGATTGTATGTTCAATAAGTGTATGATTGTGAGTGACACAAACATAAATAGCTCCTTTGGATTGTTGTCTTGATTATTTTCCCAGTAAGCTTTAGTAAAAACCAAACAGAAAATGGATACTTGGTATTGTGGGCTAGGAGTTCTGATAGTTCTTGAGAAATCACGTGTTTATGGGCTTGTTTTTCCTTTGAAACCAGTTTCATAGTGTATTGCATGTTGGGCTTATGGTATACAGCAGTAGAGGTAAGAACAGCTGGACACAGCAGTCAGAGGAGACAGTGACTTTTTCAGTTGCTCAGGTGATGGCAGGAGCTCCTCTCATCCCACTAATAGTAGTGGGTCCTTCCATCAAAACACTGAGAAAATGTTAGGAGTGGGATTCATCTGACCATATCTAGACTTCTATAACGTCAGCACCGACATCTGAGCTCATCACCCCTTTCAGATCCAAGGAGAGAGAATGACACTTCTCTGATGCAATTCATCTCCTCCTGAAGGACTTATTTAAAACTGGTCAGGTGAATCATTGCCTGAAAGTTCCTAATTTTTTCCACTGCCTGTAGAGGAAGCCTGTAATGACTAGGTCAGATATCTGAAGTTAAGTGAGATGAATCTCTTGCTGTGCAATTCAGAAAAAGTGTTGAAACTGTAATTAATTTAAGTAACACATTCAGTGTTCAGGCAATACTGGGGATGAGGGTGCCTGGGCAGAATTTAATTCCACTCCAGATATCTTCCTTTGGTCCTTTATGTTGTTGGGATCTCTTCCGCTCCTCCATTGTTAATTAGCAAGAGAAGCCTGTAGACTATGAGAGGTTCATTATAATCAGTTCCCAGGCATGTCTGACGGGAGGCCAGTTTGGGTATGCAACTGGTTAGACCTGTGTCTGTTACTTAATGGGAAGGGTGTTCTCCACATGTGGTTTCACTCCGGATCACGAAGCGTAGGTGGACTGCAGAGTTTCCAAAACCTGGTGCCACAGGGTTGGGTGATGTATCAAGCAGAATTATCTGGTATTGAAACAATGCATCTTTCCCTTCATTAGAGATCAACTTGATTTAGTTCATTATAAACTGATCTTTGTTCCTCCTGAAGAGCTAATGTGAAATGAACAGTCTGGGTTATGTGACTCATCTTAAAATGTACAGCTACAGTAAAGTTAAAATAATCACAGCCATTTCTCTCTAAGTGAGTTTTGCTTAAATTATTGGTAATCTAAAAGCTGATAATTGCGTAGCATGCTTATAGCACTTTACATCTTCAAAGTGTTTTGCAAGTGAATCACAACACAACTAAATTTTAGAAGCAACTTTCTATTTATAAGGAAAATGAATTCGAGGGATAATATAGTTTGACCAAGGCCACAGAGGAGTCCATATCAGAGCCTACATGAGTTTCTGATGGTTAGTCCTATGTATGAAGTTGCCTCTTTCCCTCCCTTTCTTTAGCACACATTCTCATATATATTTATAATTTCCCATGTAGTATGTCTCTTATGTCTGTCTAAATGTGACCTGCTATAACAGGACTAACATTTTTTGCAAGCGACAGAGATCTTATTTGTTCATATGAATTTTGAAAGATATTTCTAATTTGACAAGTTCAGTGGTACAGGGTGCTTGCTGTGTTAACACAGTAGAAACTGAATTATTCAATTATTTCCTTCCTTAAGTATAGGTAAATTCTTCTGTCTTGGATACTGTTACAAAGTAACAATGGATAAATGCTGAATTTTTAATGACCACCACTGACTACTATATTAATAATGAAACTCTTGAGAAATAGTTCACAGGTTTATTATTAGTGGATGCCCTGCTAGAGTACTGCTACTATGTGTTCAAAACAAAGAAATGTGATGAATGTTTAGCATTCACTTCACTTAAAAAAAATCACACCCTGTGCATTATGTGGCTTTCCTGAGAAAACTCCATCTGTTATGAATTAAGTGAAACACTATTTCCTTTACAGTAAAAATAATGCCATGACTTTTTTTTTTTTTTTTAGAGAAAGGAGGATGACATAAGCTCTAGCAGAGATATTTTGTTTTCAGATTCTTCTTTTGAACCCTGCCTGCCTACCAACGCAGCCTGTGGTTCACAAATGGGCTGTGCTCATGGGAGCAGGTTATTATATGTATGTCTGCTCAGACAAATACACCTGAAGAGTCTGGCATTTAAATGGAGCCCATCACGGAAGAGCTCTAGCTAGGGCCTGACCTTTTTTGTATAGCTCTCTAATCAGCATGCTAGTTGGTTATTGTTATACTGTGCTGTATGGTATGATCTCTGCAGTATACATTTCCATCTTAAGGCGAAGAAGTCGCTGTAATATGCATGTATGTATCCTCTGACCTTGACTTTCATTTTTTTATGAAAATACATAAACTTTTAGATTTAGGAGATGAGCTGACACTTTCTTGCATTTTATATAAACACTATTAAAACGGTTTATTTGGGAAGAGCGTTGGAGAAATAAGTGGGCTAATAGGACTGTGTTACATTATTACTATAATACTTTTGGCTGCAAGGAGTGTTTCTTAAAAGCAGTAGCAGTGCTGCATCATATTTAGATAGGCTGGAGGTGAGGTTTGTCAGTGCCTTAGCTCTTCTGTGACCGCTCGTGGCTTCTGTCGGTCAGAATACAGCTGAGCGCCGCTGTCCTCGGCGTGAGCAGGAAGGGGTGTCTTTGGTCCTTATTGTTTTTATGAAGAGTTGTAGGTGCTCAGGTTGTTTGAAGGTGGGCACATTTCACTTATATCTGTTTCCATTTATACAGCCACCGCTTCTGCCTTTTGTGCAAGCCATGGTAAAACTCACGTGTGACCACCACGTTTCTTCTTCCATTGTGTTCCTCTCCTTTCTGATGGCCAGTGTCGTAATATTTGCCTGTGATGTAGGAAG
Organism: Phoenicopterus ruber ruber; assembly: GCA_009819775.1. NCBI lineage: Eukaryota > Metazoa > Chordata > Aves > Phoenicopteriformes > Phoenicopteridae > Phoenicopterus > Phoenicopterus ruber. The sequence continues at coordinate 107,638,281 of CM020217.1, read as the reverse complement.
AAGAAACCTTTTAGGAAGCATGGGGTGTCTGAGGGCATATGGGTAGCACTGCGGCCCAGAGACCAAGCCTGTCGGCCTCACAGTGGGCTTGATCTCCCGCAGCTCTGGGGAGCCTAGGCCTTAAATTAACAGCTTGCTCATGTAAATATGAAAAGGTCCCATAGTGTTATGTTGCCCCTCATTAATAAAAATGAATAAGCCGAGCAGATCCTACTTTCTGTCTGACTATATATGTGGGGTAAAAGCAGTGTTTCTATGTTTTTATTGTTTTCTAAATCCAGCCTGTTTGTCAGAATGATTCATGATCACGTCACACAGATTTTTACAGGAGTTTATTTCATACAAACTCACATATGTAGCATATAAAAGTCACAGACAGAAATCAAGAAATACAGCCATCATTCTTATTGCTGGCTTTTTTTTTTTTTTTTTTTTTGGTTCAGTTACTGTTGCTCATTATAAATTTCACCTCCAGCAGTTTGTTTTTCTCTTCACTTATGCAGAATGTTCGTTCTTTTGAGTCATCCTTGTCGTATTTCTTCCCACAGCTAAACGCTACTGTAAGAATTCAAGTCCAACCAGCAGCACAACAAGCAGTTATGCCCCTAGCAGCAGCAGCAATATGAGTTGTGGTGGAGGCAGCAGTGCCAGCAGCACCTGCAGCAAGAGCAGCTTTGACTATACTCATGACATGGAGGCAGCGCACATGGCTGCTACTGCTATTCTGAATCTCTCCACTCGCTGCAGGGAGATGCCTCAGAACCTCTCCACTAAGCCTCAGGATCTCTGTGCGAGGGTAAAAATTAGTAATTCTGTTCGTTGATGAAGATTTCTCTTTACTGCACTTGTTCTGTGGCCCTGATAGATAGAAGAATAGCTTTCTGATAGATAGAAGAATAGCTTTAGTACATCTTGCTTTTTTTTTTTTTTTTCCTTTTCCTCAAAATTAACATAATCTGGTGGCTCTGCTAAAGCAGGGAGAAAAAAAAAAAAAAAAGAAAGATGGAAATTGCTCACAAGTATCTCAGGAAATCCCAATTGGTATATAAACTAATGATACTGATAACATGTACTCCTTTTTTTAATTTGTCTCTTATTGGTGAGATCTATAATTATAAAAAAGATGTTTGGATTGCTCAAGTGGTATTAATTGCACTACTGATTTTTTTGCTAAACACAGTCTGATTCATACATTTTGTGAAAGGATTAAGATTTAACGATGTATTTTCATTTAAAAGTCACAAATGGGACCTAAGGTTGTAAGATCTAGTACAAAGAAATCTATACTACTTGTATGTTGTAATTTCTTGCCTGTCTGTGATATCACAGTTCTTAAGTCCCTGCATAATACATTTGACATGAACAAATCCTCCAGTACTGGTGACTTCCGATGTGCTTAACAGTAGCGCAGGGTCACTAATGTTCTGTATGTTCATAGAGCCTCAGTATATTATGAAATGGCTATACAGATACAAATAAAAGCTTTTGTTGTTAAGCTTTATATATTAAGAGAAACAATACACTATTAACATTCACGAAAGATTTACCTAAAGATTTTTTTTTCATTATAAACATTAAGTTTTGACTCTGATAGCTGTTAAGAAATGAGCATTTAATATGCACCAGCAAATAGTATGGTGCTACCTATAGGAGACCACTAGATGGCTAAGTAGACAGATGCAGTGCAGAGGAAACGTTTTTATTGTGCTTATAGAAGAGCTTTTGAGCTGGCAGACATCTTCTGTTCTTCCACATATAGACAAAGGTTTTCTTCCCCTCATCGTGTAAAGCCCCTTGATCATTCATATGACAAATTAAACCTGTAGCAGTAGGTATTAGTAATAATCATAATTTAAGCCAGAATCACTGGCGACTTTGTTTTCAAATGCTGCTTTTTTACATTAATTTATTTAATACTATTGAAGAGGGAAATTTCTTTCTGTCATGTAAATAAATACAATTGTACTCTATATCAACACGATGGAAAAAGTTGGAATAAAATGTTAAAATCTTCGGTGTCAAAACCAGAAGAGGCCTCTTTCCTAATGTGTCACCCTATATGGAGACTGAAGGAATGAATCTGAGAAGATAAACAAGTATTTTCTAAATTAAATTAGCAGGATAGCAGCAATTAGATATATGCTCTGACAAAAGGCAGTAATTCAGAAAGAGAGATTTGCATTCACAGTGCTTTTCTGCAGCTCTGTTGTTACTCAAGAGGAGAGAAAGTCATCAGACAAACGAGGAGTCAGTCGCATCCACATTAGTTTTGAAACCAAATTTCTTGTGGAGCGTTTCATTTTTTAAAAGATGAGGGATTCTCTCTGGGCATTTTTATTTCCTTATGTCCTTAGTTTTTTTAAATTTGTCTTCATTTTAAGATGTCTTATTTCTCCTCACCTAATATAATAGACAACTCTTTTTTGTTTCTATAAAAGAAGTCAGAGCCCATACTCACCCTATTTTTCACAGTACCTCAGCCGCCACCGAAATTGGCACAACTATCATTGCAACTATTTCACTACCTAAATGTTAATACATTTACATCTGCAGGGAAGGAACTGTGAAATTTGAATGTATTTCCTCATCGGAAAATGGTGTCGAAAAGGACTTGTTTTGGTACCCTACTTCCCTGTTTAATTTTCTGACATTATCTATTCAAGCATTGACTGTTAATGTTAAATAAACAAAGAAACAAAGATTATTTGATGCTAGCTGGTTTTTGTTACTCTAATCACCCAGACAGGTGTCAGGACTGGAAACAAGAATTATGCAGATGTTAACTCATAGATACTCACCTGTCACAGAATAAATCAAGTGCATAAAGACAACGACAAGAAAATACCTTTAGAGATTTCTCCTTTTCATTCCAAATTTTGCACCTGTGTTCTGCGTGGCAGGAGGGGTAATGAAGACTCTCCCCTCTTCCCCCAAACATCAGATTAGCCATTCAGGAAGAAATCTACTTTAACAGCATTAATGTTGTGTAACAGCATCATGCTATGTGTGGGAGGGGGCTCAATGCTTACAATCTATACAGGAATGGAAAAGCGTTTTATCATTCTGCTAGGCAATCAGATTGAAGAACACAGAGAGGTAACGGTTTGCTAGTGTGAAGCCGAATTAACAATATTTTTCTTATTTTGACAGAATCCTGATATGGAAGTCGATGAAAATGGGACGTTGGATCTGAGCATGAACAAGCAGAGGCAGCGAGATGGTTGCTGTACCATTTTGACACCACTGGAGCCAATGTCCCCGCAACGGCAAGCCGTGATGAATAACCGGTGTTACCAACTGAACGAGGGTGACTGCTGGGACTTGCCAGTGGACTACACTAAAATGAAGCCCAGTAGGATAGATGAAGATGATTCCAAAGAGATTAATGTATGTCTTTTTCATCTATTAGTTCTCGTTGCAATCTAATTTTGGTAATTCATTAAATCTCTGAAATTTGGAGGGAAAGAGGAAACAAAATTAATATGTGATAGAAATGGTGGTTTACTACAAAAAGGACTTTCTGCTGGTTAATCTGTAGGACTGTATCATGCTGGCACACATCTGATCTGTGACTAAGTTCCGTAAGACCACATTTGAACCATGAATGTGAATCATGTTTTCTAACAGCATCATCTTGTTAACAAATATTTTCTGCAGTAAAGATGTTTTGCTATATCCAGATTATGTTACTCTGTATAAGCAAGTTGACATAACTGTGCAATATTGGGATAATCAGCTCTCAAGACAAGATATTCTCCTGAATTTGAAAACCATAAATGATGTGCTGAGTATTTGAAAGCATGTATTACTTAGAAATCAATTTAAACAAAAGCAGCAGAGTATAATGTAAGCTTTCAACCATTTCAGCTAATCGTCTAGATTACTTATACACTCCTGATAGCTGTCTGTGTGAAAGGGCCTGTATTAATGAAATACTTTGTTTGAAGGATACAAAGAAGACATATTACAAATAAGTATTACTTTTCAACTCATAATACCAAGACAGCAGCAAACCCCTTTAAACAGAAGAGGCAAATAAAGAAAATACGTTAGTGAATTTATTTGACTTTTCAAAACTTAGAACAGCCAGGACACTGAAGAGGTCCGCTCACAAGTTTTAATGTCACTGCTTTTGTTCATCAGGCTTCAGCCTTATCCACTGTGTAGTTTACAATGCTGCGCTCAATGCAATTTAGCCGTTTGGAGACTTCTAGAGATTGTTCTCTGTTATTTCTTGGTTTATAACAGAAAATTAGGCTAATCATTTGTGTGTAGCACATCTCTTGCCAATTTTAATTAAAACATAAAACTATTTTCAGTACCTTTGAAACACATAACAAAGTGGCATTTTCACTAGATACACTGAATGCATTCTAGCTCTGGTGTTACTTACAGTTTTGCTATTAATTTCACTGAAGTTAGGAGGAAATCTGTCACTATCAAGGAAATGTGAGGTAAAACAGACAGTATAGCATGTTTTTTTCAGAGCAAGCAGAACTCCCTGTTTCTACTGTGGTGTTTATAGCACCATCTGCAGGAATTGCTAAATCAATGCATTCAGCCACTCCATTCCTGAAATAGATGATTTTGAATTTCTGAATGCATCAGTAAAGTTAATTACAAATTATATAATTCTATTTTGCCAGACAGATCCATTGAGGTTTGCCCCAGATTGAGAGTCTGTGTGTAGATGTTAAGATTGCTCCTGTTTCATCTTTGAGATATTCTAAACTGTTTAAAAATATTATTTAAGATGGCTTTTTGATGCAGAAGGTACTGTATTTAGTCATCTTTTTTTCCCTTTCCTCTGTTTTGTGGTGACTTTAGGAAAAAATACCGATTCCTTTAAAGCAAAGTAATATGACAGCTGTAGAAAAAGCTGTGTTTTGCCTTTTTTTTTTCTTTTCTAAATAAACTATACATTCCACATATCGTTGAGTCTTCATTGAAATATCCAAATATTATTTAAAAGTTCAATAGGTGAAGGAATATAAAATAATTTCATTAATTTTCTCTAGCAGAATAGCATAAAGAAGGAGATAACCTGTGATGACTCTGCTTTGCGTTATTTTGTGTGAGTTGTAACCTCACCTAGCTGAAACTAATGCATATATATTTGCCTGTAGCCAGAAGATTTGGATCCTTTCCAAGAGGCGCTTGAAGAAAGAAGGTATCCTGGTGAAGTTACAATCCCAAGTCCTAAACCCAAATACCCTCAATGCAAAGAGAGCAAAAAGGATTTAATAACGTAAGCATAATGTGAGGTGAAATTATTTTTCTCCTTTTAACCTTTTCTCTCTTTGTCTTTTTTTAAACAAACGAGTACATATACGCCTTGCAGTATGAGCATGCAACATTTGCAGCATATAAATGTTTCAAACTGCCAGTTAAGTAAAGTGATAAGCTAACGTGTATTTGCTTGTTCTTAATGATGCTATATTGTATTGAGACGCCATTTTCATTTAAACCTGTTCATTTTGCAGCTTTTCGATTAGGATGCTTAAAACCCCTTGCAGTCATTGCAGCTAAACTGGAAACAATGAAACTTTTAAAAGTTTTTTTTAAACATACTTACTATTTTGGCTGTTTTTGTTTTTGTTTGGTGGCAGATGTCCAACACCAGGGTGTGATGGGAGTGGTCATGTGACTGGTAATTACGCCTCACATAGAAGGTGTGACTTCATTTTTTTCATGGTGGATTCTGTCTTTTCAATTTATTGTTTTCAGCTTACCTCAACAATGCTGTCAAAGTAAAACGTTGAACTATGTGTTAACCCTTTGAGTAATATATGTTGATCTTAAAAGCATGCTAATTTGTGTGTTGTATAAACGTCTTTTATTTTTAAATAGATTACTAAAATTTCCAAAGTATTCTTAAGCATTTAAGTAGTTAACCCAGGAATCTCAAATATTTTTTGTTACATTTTACTAGTTCATAGAGAAACAAACAAACAAAAAGAACATTTACAGTATGTAATTTTGGAAGTAATGTTGATACCTAAATATATTCAGAGGGTTAACTATATTACAAAATTCAATATTACAGCACTTGCCCCATCGCTTTTCTGCATTACAAACTTTTACTTTTTAATTTTTATGTTGTGTTTGTTTGGGAGTGTTCAGTTAATAAGAAGATTAACTTACTTGTATGTCCTGCCATGTCTTACAGTTTATCTGGCTGTCCCTTGGCTGACAAAAGCATTCGAAGTATGCTGGCCACAAGCTCGCAAGAACTCAAGTAAGATATAAAGAACAAATATTTTCTTTATAAATATTTATTTGACCACAAATTGTGTATAATTGTATCAGAAATTAGAAAGGCTGTCTGGAGAGCTGCTGCAGAAGGGACTGATCCTGCCTGGAACATGTGTTGAAGTCTCTAGAAATTCCATACAGTCTGGCTCTGTACATAAGTCTGTTGACATAGTATTTCCTTTTGTGTATTCATTAGGTGATAGGGATGGACAAAAGTCAGAACTCCTGGAATTTCATCTAAATGTTTCAATTCCTATTAATTGTTTTTCTGAACATTTGAGTTTGCTAGTTAGAACAGAAAATTCTCATGCGATTAGACTGATGAAATACTTCTGATTACAACCAACTTTACCACCAGTAAAGTGCTGTAGTTTCTCAGACAGAGATTGGAGGGAAGATAAAACAATTGGTTTATCCCTAATGCTTGCATAATTTTCCCCAGGTTTGTATCACTGTTATCAGCTTAATGCATTTTCTCATTTGACTATGTTTTTTAGTGTTTACTTAGTTATTCCCCTATTTAAAATGCATTCTTTGCAATTCCTTTCAGTTCTTTGGAGTGACAATTGTGAGCAATGAAAGTTAGAGAATCGTAAGACTTTTAGCTTTGATCTGTCTTCCTGCTTGATTGAAACTCTGTATGTGGAAGAACTATAGCGTTTGTTAGCACTGAGATAGTGGTACTCCTGAGTTGGTACTATGGTTAACATGGAAAGGTGTTCACAAGTAAAAGGAAAAATTGGGTAGGGAAAGTATGAGTGGATAGCTTATACTGCCATGCTAAGCAGTATTCGGTCTTTATCATACATGAATGCCTTAAATTGCATTTCTTGAGTTAAGTACATACCTTGATGAAAAAAACAACTGTAAAGCATGGAAAAGATAAGAAAGCAAGCATGAGAAAGCTGCGGAAGTAAGGTTGCTCTCTAGTCTTAGCTAGTCTAGTCACTAGATGCAAACAATAGGTACAAAATTTACAATTTGTTTCCCACCCAGTCAAAAATAACTTTTTGAAACTATCAGTTTAGATCATGCTGGTATCTGCTGCTAGAAGGCTATGTGATATGCAAGGGGAAGGCATGTAAATGAGATCAGGGAAAACATGTGAGTATAAGCAAAGACATGGGCACATAACCCCAGAGAAACTCAGATTTGGACCTGGATTTTGGGTTGGGATGGGTCAAGTGGTAGGTGTTTGAGGAAATGTAATTACATAAACAAAACACATAAGACACTGGGGGCAGCATGAATAACACTTTAAGCACATACTTTGCTGCTCTAACCCTTTATAAAGTTTCCACTTGTGTTAGGAAGGTGTTCCTGAATTACCCCAGCTCTTCTGCCTTTCTCAAGCATCTGCAGTCAAGCCTACCTAATACAGACCTTGAGACCCCACTCCTGTCTCATGCCATTCTCTCTACCTATTTCAAGTTTTGCCTAAGCAAAGAGAACAAAATTAAGTCATATTTAAAGTTATATTTTTAGGTTTAGCATCTATTATTTGTTTAGCATTTAACAAATTATTTATTTAGCAGTTATCATAATACCTATTGAACACAAAAACTGTTAATTCAAAAGTTAGGAAATGCCAGAATTCTAAGCAGGCCAGCTTAACTCATTTGTCTTTTACATTTTCATTGCAAGGCAATCCTTCATTTTCTGATCACATATTTTTCCATAGGATAACAAAGTAATTCATTCCACAGGGCAGACAGTAATCACTGCATAAGCAACTAATGAATTTCTTCTGTTTTCCTCATTATCCCGTGTGTGGCCCTGTCTGCTATTCACTGCACTTTTCTCAGACTGTACTTTCAGGACGTAAATACTAATTCACTCACATATTTGTCACTACCATTGCATTGGAGTGTTTCCTAGTTAATTTATCATGGTTATAAAGGAATTAATTTATTTTCACCTGCAATTATACACTGAAGTAAGTCAGGGTTAGTATTATCCTCATTTTAAAGCCAGAAAACTTAAGCATATAATTTTGGTTGCTCAGTTTGAGACTTCCAGGACTCAGTTTGTCAGAGTTCTTTGCACTGTTGAGAACTGTATACGTACAAAGCCAGGTACCGTTGAATTCACTTGGAGCTGTGGGAGATCGTCAGTTTTACACGATGAGTCATTGACCCTTTGTGAAAAGGATGAGCTCCGCAGAAAAAGCAGGATAGAGTCCAGTGTTCCAGAACAGCAATGGGACTATCCTTTCTCCTCCCCAAAACTCTGACGAGTCCCAGCTTCCACTTGGTCCATTCACTCAGTCCTGTTCTCCTTCATCATTTTTTCTACATTGCTCCCTGTCTCAAGCTCCTTGTCTAATCAGCCCATCTCCTGCCTCCATCACACTTATTTTTATTGTTCTTTACCTCTTAGCCATCCTGCTGAAGTTGGTATAGAGAGAAATAAAGCATCTTTGCATTTCTCACATATATTTGAAAGCAGGGAAGTAGGAGTCCTATGGATGGCAGCATTCTTTATACAGCTCTCATTTATGCTCTTGTTCTCTGCCTAAGATGGAAGAAGATGTGATCATGTAAATGATAATGCATATGCACAAAACAGCTAAACCACAGCTATAGAAGCGATTTTGATTTTGGAATTTTTTACACTGTGAAGTACTTCATTTACATCTGTTATATTTCTGTGTGTGAGGTTTGGGGGTATAATTTCCTTGCTTTTAAAAAGAGCAAGCTGAAAAGAAGCAGAAGTTCCATAATGTGGGATTCTACTGGCTCTCTGTCAGGCCACCAGCCACCATGGGAACTTTTGATATCTGCTATATAGGTCACCTGAACTACTGTGGTAGCAAACAGCAGTAAAAGGTATAATGCTCAGCATGGACTGGCACCAGGAGGAGGTGGGGAACGTTGCTGGTGTTTTTCATATATATTTGCTGACAGCGGAAGAGTAGTGACAATCAGTAACCTTGGCTCCTGCCCAACGCTGCAGAGAGAAATGTATACATGGTTTTTGCCTATATCCTAAGCTGAGATCCTTTCTGTCCTATCCCTACCAATCTGTACTGTTCCCATCTTTTCTTTTATTCCTTGTTCCAGTTTTCAATGTAGTTGTTTCCAGTCATCCATAAAGACTTCAACCTCTGTAAACTTCTGGAAAATACTTTTCTAATGTGTAGGGTATAGAGAACAATTGATAGTTCGGTAGACGAATTGACAGTGCAGCATAGGGATTGCATTTCTGGACTGCATAGTTTGGAAAGATTTCATACCTTCATGGCTTTGCCATGCATAGCTTACGTAGCAAATATCGCATATGTGCTGGTAAAGCTTTTATAACCCATTTTACCAATCCATGATCTCCTTCCGTGCATTGTATAACATACACAAGTTATGTATAATGCAGCTTCCTAACTGGAATTTTGCTAACACACTGATTCTTTTTAAGCCCCAACTAAAATAAAAAATAGCAGACACTTCAAATAATATTCATGAATAATATCATTCAGATAATACTCATAATCAAAATAATATAAGAATCTGAAAAGGTTAGAGGAAAGTTTATTTTGCTTAACAGTTATGCTCACTGTATTGCCTTTTGGTAGTTGTGACTCCATAAATTCCATCACCTGTATTTCCTGGCTCCGAGAATAATAATGTTGTAGCTTTCAATTAAATTGTTTCAGGGTCGGTCTAATTATTCCTTACCACCCATGCTTCTCTTCTGTAAGGCTCCTTGCTCAGGTTTACCGTGCAGATTGTACAATTCTCCACTTCCACCTGAAGCCCAAGTGGAAACATGAGAGTCTTTGTGCATAGTTTATCAGCAGACCAAAGCAGTTACACAGCCTGGTCAATGATCTCCAAATAACAGAAGAATTGCCTCAGCTTTAATTCTCAGTTACTGCTGCTGGCAAAAAAAGAGGTCAACAGCTTTAAGGGTATCTAAAGAAATTAGTATCTGGCAAGAATCCAAGCGTTTCCAGCATTAAGATTTGGGTTATAGTACTTGTGAAAAGCAACTAATTTTTAAAAGACCTAGGGACACTGTATTGATGAGTAAACTTAACTATGATGGGAAAGCAATTAACAGCCCACCCAGTGACAGCTACCAATATTAAAATATTCGTAAGTTAAATCTAGTTTAATCTTACCCAGGGGCTTTTCCTTATCAGTTTTCCTTATTTACTCCTTATCATAGGAGGTTTTTCTAACAGTTACAGTTACTTCAAAACTGTAATCCCATTGTAGAATTATAAATACTATATAAAAGCAACATTTTGAAGCACTTATAATCTTATTCAAAATAAAATTAAAAAAAAACCCTAAAATTAATTATGGTTTTTAATAGGACACATTTTGATCATCATTAAATCAATCCCAGCCAAAATGCAGCATACTGACTGAGAACATTTCTACTCAGTGTACTGCCAATGTGGGAACCAGAGAACCTGGGTACCAGAGACTCCCAGAAAAAGACAAACTTGGTTCTACTTAGTGCTACTTTGATGTAAAAATAATCATACTTTTTCAAAGGCCACAGGTAACTAAGTATTAGCTTGGTCTACCATGGGACTGACTATCAAATTGTCAACATTTACCCTTGTTCCTTGGGTCAGTTTTCTGCCAGAAAATCCCATTAGTGCTTCTGAACCTCAGAAAGATGTGCAGTTCAACCAGGTGTCTACAAGTTTGGATACTTATCTGATACTGTTGTAGTATGCCCAGTCCTTCAGTCCCACAGCACCTGTGTCTCTGTAGATTTTGCATGTCATATTGTTTTTTTGTGGTGAACCTCCTCTGGTATTCCCCCATGGCACTTCCAGGGAGGAGCACAGTCTCATTTCCCTCTCTACAATGAAGCCTGAGAGCTTTTCTTCTCCACGTCTCTTCTTAACTCAAAGTGAGGAGCTTGGTCTATTTTTGCACATTCTCCACAATGAAGTAAGAGTTGGAATTTCTGTGCCTCCTTCTTCTTTCCATGTCACTCTGCCCTAATTTCCATATTCTTGGTGGTCATCTTCTACTCTTTCTCTTATCTTCCTTTTATCCTTGTCTCCCTATTCCCAGATGAGTCATCCTAGTAGTGTCCTCCGTTCAGTTCAGATGGAAAGGTGAACTTCTCTGAAGCTGTCCCTGCTAACCACAACTCTTCTAGGAAGAACAACTCTATGCAGTACAGTTTTTTCTGTATAGAAAGGATATCCTTAGCTCATACTTCTAGGGAAACTCTTCCATGTTAGTACAATCTCTAATATTCACTTTTTATTGGTGTAATTTTTACTGCAATTTGCTCAGCAACAACTAGCAACTGGGAAGAAGTGATATCCTCCCAGAAATGGAGAAGCTTGTGTTGTATTTATTCTGATGAATATATAAAATAAAATATTACTGGAAAAAAAGTAATATTTTCTTCCTTGCTTTAGTGATCTTGCAAAAAATAGGCCTTCTCCAAATACAAAATTAAAATGCAGAAACAAAAATTAATAAGATATGTTAGTAAAATACCACAGAAACATTCCCCTCTTTAGACAGGCAACCAGATTATTCTTGGACATGGATCGGTATATATACTCTTTAAACCTTGATAGCTCTCCCAATATACAGTCACTTTTTGTACTCAAACCCATTATTTCTGCAGGGATCTGTTTAGCTGCTGAAGTGATTTCTCCACCTACATCCGGTGTTTGCCACTTGAGGTGTTTCTGATGTTCAGTGCCTGGGTGTACATTTGTTGCTTCATCTGCATAGGAGTATTATCCCTTGCCTTGCCTTGCCTTGCCTTGCCTTGCCTTGCCTTGCCTTGCCTTGCCTTCCCTGCCCTTCCCTGCCCTTCCCTGCCCTTTTCCTGCTGAGACTACATCTGTGTTCCTGTAAGAACTTAGTAAGACTATGACCCATTACATAGTTTTCACTCACTTTTCTCTTAGAAAATTACTCTCTGTTGCAAGAGGAATAACCATTTCCATTTTTATTATCACTTTTTTACCCCTGTTGTTTATGTCCTCTTTTTTTTTTTTTTTTACATGGGAAACTTAATAGAAGTTGTCATTACAGTTTTTCTTGAATACTGAGGTTGTTGAGCCTAGTAAGTAATCTTGTGTTATAATGAAATACTCCTTTGATGCTAAGTATGTATCCTTTGAATCTGCAGATACTTTTTAAAGTTCCTTGATGTTTTAGCTAACTTTTATGTAGAAAATGTGATTGCAAGGACCAGACGTGATGTATTTGGAGTAATGTTAAAAATACTAGTGAGTCATTTGTAAATGATAGTGTTTTATTAACTTATCTGCAATGTATGGTAAAACAAACTGTGGTTTTTAATGTGTTATTAAATTGCAAGTTAGCGTGCAAGTCTCATTTAAATTATTAAAAACAAAACCAAGGAACATAGATCCCCAATATTAGTTCACCTATAAGGAATAATCTTTCCCATTTTGTTCAACTAGATCCTTGGGCCAAGTGAAATTAGGAATCTCATGTGGTTTCAGTGGGTTTTTTTTGCATTTTTGTTTCCTGTATTTATTGCAGATTTCCACTTGGATACCTTATCTTTGATGGCAGCATGCATGCCTGGCCAGAACAGAACACCTTGGGCTCTGTTCCTGCACTTCTCAATACTCAAATGGGCACTGTAGGTTATACCTAGCATTTCCAACCTCATGTTGTGTGGTGTTATGATAATGTCCTTTGTATAGAAACCCATCATCTGCAGCAACCTCATCTCTGTAGTCGCAATAAGTTTTACATATGGAAGTGGCTGGGCTTTTTTGTTAGAATAACTCATTCAGGCTCTGGTAAGGTTGAGTCATTCCACTTTTCTCACTTAAGTTTGTCAACTTTTGTCTCCAAAATGGAAAATACTTGAGTTCTGTTTACATAAGACCCTTCATCATTGTTTTCATTACTGAGAGGTAGCCTTAAAAGCATGTACTCTCTAAAAAGCTCCTTAAAAGCCATCTGCATATCAGTACCTCTGATGCTGTGAAATGTTCCATGCAGGCACAAAATCGTTTGCATGAAGCACCTTGCAGAATCAGGGCCTTAGTAAGTTTTCAATACCATGAAATGCTCTGAAATTAGAGGCTTCATTTGCACAGTGGCATCTACGGTACCCAAATAGTCTATGGCCTCTTTCTTTATGTACTTAATTATTTAAAACAAAAGATATTGATAGCTGTACTTTTTTGCTGTTTGGATTTTAATCGGTATTTAAAACCATTTGCCACTTAGTTATCACCCAAAATAGTCTCAATCCAGATGAAGGTTCACTGAATTAGAGAATTTTTTTCAAAACAACCTGTATGACTTAAGAGTCTAAACTTTGTTTTCAGAAGAAATGTAAGTGCTGGGCATCCACATCCCTGCAACTTCTATATGCCTAACTTTGAAAGTGGAATTCAGTGTCTGCAATAACAACTTAGGCAGTTTTGAAGATACAACCCTTAGTTCCTAAGCTTTTCACTAATCACCAAATATTTCAGTGTGAATGTTTATTTGACAGTTCATTTTAATTTTCAAAACTTTTCTCTTGTCAGTCATTCCAGTGCCATTCTGTGCAGTCCCTAAGCAGCTCTTCTGAGAGGAGCAGTTAATTGTGATTAATTATCAATGAATTTGCTTAGTTATGTTAACATGCCCAATGAATCTCTCTAAGGCCTTCTTGTCTTGGAGTCTTTCCATTTGTACAGTTGCCTCTGCCTTCCTTGGGTTTGGTCATACTTCTTTGTCATTGAATGTGTCCTACATAATTAATCTCATTCAGCCTGGCATTTGCTCGTATTCAATTCCAGGGTCTTTTCTTTGGCACAATTTGGTTATTGTGCAAACTCCCATTGTGATGTTGATCATTTTTGCTTCAAATCAACAGATCATAACCAATTGCTCATTCCATCCAGATCCGCAAAGATCTGCAACATGATGCTGTGGTATATCCCAAGTGCTGAGGCAATCCCCATGGGAAGTTGCATAAACTATACAGTTGCTAAAAGGGGAATTAAAAGTGCAGTGTTTTGCACTTTCTGTGTTTGGTCAGACTTGCCAAAACCCTTTAATATATACCCAAAATAAAAGTAATTTTGTCACTCAAAGTCCTAAATATGATTGTCTGGATCCTCGGTTGGTGTAAATTAGCATAGCTCCATTGCCTTCAGTGGAGTTACGCTAAGATACAACAGTGATGATCTGGGCAGATGCCCTCAGCTGCTCTCTTGGGTTAGCATTCATGTTTGATTGCCTTATTTAAATCTTTTGAAGTTATAAAATTCCTTGCATTGTTTGGTTTCTTAGAATGGCCAATTGCTAACTCGATTACTTGGTGTCTGTATCTGCACAGTAACATCTGATTTTGCCATGCAGTTAAGTTCACCCCTTTACTTTTATCTCAGTGCTATTGGGACTTTATGTGGCACACATTTTTTGCAGCACTGTAGTATCTATATCAATGTTTTATATCTCTAAAATATCCCATATCCCTCATAAACACCTCATCATAATCTTCTTTTACAATATTTTTTGTATTCCCAGTAAGTGGAATTTACATTTGCTCATCTGCATGTAAAAACTGCTCTTCTACCCTAACACACACAGAATTTCCACTGCTTCAAAGTCTGCTGGTTTCTCTCCTTCTACAGATAACGACATTGTGCTCTTTCAGCATGGGCTCATTTGGTGTACACTGTGTGAAACAACCTTAGATTTTGAGGAGTATTTTAACACTGGCCATCATTAATTATTTTTGTGTGCTTGTCTGTGCTTACACTGCACTCAGCTCCAGCAATATCTGTTTTTTGTAATAAAAAAGAGGCAGAGGAGGACTGCAGTAAAAGCACATTACTATTGTTATCTAGTCTCTTTTGGACTGTGGTAAAAAGGAAAAAAAAGACAGACTTGAAAAAAATTAAATCTAAATAAATTGTATTTAAGATGCAGTTTCCAGAATTATACTATTTACATAGTTTCATTAAAATGATCAGCTGTAAAGTAGTCAATCAGAGTGATACTTAAAATGCCATCTTCAGGCTTCAGAGTTAACACTACATGTAGACGAACAGAATCTAGTTTCCAAATTTTCAGACTGCAAATTAATGGGGACATCATTATGAAAGCATACGATCAGCTTAAAAGAGCTATAAATATAATTTATTCAAAAGACATTAGATACTGGAGCCCTTTTCTTATGTATTAAGTAGGAAAGGAATCAAATTATGCAGATGCAGTTAAGAAAACCAAGCCATAGTCTTTCTTTTCTTTTTTTTTTTTTTACAGGTAAAGAACAATTTTTTCCAGGCCAGTCAGTCTGGCACTTTTCTTGAACACATAATTCACACAAAAAGCATGTTAAAGAAGACATAGTAGAAAATCACAACTCACTCATTTTGCCTGTAAAACTATGAGCTTACAGATTTTTTGTTTGCTTGTATAAACTGATGATAGCTGAAAGAACTAAAATGACCTTGTGTTAAATGCAGTCTACTGAATGCTGAATTCAGAGTTTAATAGGTAAACAACATATAATTTACTTTTTGACTATATGATCTGAATCTATAATTCAGCCATGAGTTAGACATGATATCAGACAATAGATATAAAAATGAAAAAACATCTTGGTTATTTCTTACAAATATTTGTGTATTTTTCTTTTAAATACCAGGGTTGTTCTTTAAAAGGGAGTGAATTCAGTTAAAATCTGCTATTTTAACTTCTGTGTATTTCACAAATAAGTTTTAATTTAAAAGCTGTAAATGTTGGGTATGCTGGACACTGCAGAGATAAATCACTGGTTTTGTTCCCCATGAATAAGAGTTATAAACAAATTATGGAAAAAACAGAGAAGACATAAAAATTGGTATGAAAAGAACTGAATAACTTAAAAAAATTATAGATTATGGGTTTCTCCTCAAGGCTTCTCCAGGAACCATTGTAGGTGGTGATTTGTTTTCCTCTGATGCACTAATCAAGAAACATCTGTCAGGAAAGCGTAAGTATGTTCCATAAGTATAGGCATAAAGGAGGAGGGGCAAGGGCCTTGTTTTTGAATAACACCTAATACACCTGTTCTGACTTCAGTGTGAAGAATCTGAAAGAGCTAAATTATTAAGAATTTTTTTTCTCTATTTTTTTAAGCCAGCTAAGGTTTAATCCTCAACTCTCCCATTCACAGGAAAAGACCGTCAATGGTTCTAAGTCTTTCCTGAGACCTGATCCAAAGTCCTCTTAAGTCAATGGAAAACCTCCCACCATCTTTAGCTGGCTTTGGATCTGAGATTATGTTCTGTAACTGTGAACAGCTTTCCCTGAGCAGCATGTTTTTAATGGAGTGAGAACAATATTACAAGGCCAAATTCCATGCACAACCCCATGAGCAGAATTTGCACTCCTTACACTGGACAAAACCAGTTTCAGGTTGATACTATCATAGACAGAGTCCTACCATTACTTATTTTACAAGAAAAAGGTATTTTTAAGGTATTAATTAGTCAAATATTGGTGAGGAAATTCTTTAACTTTTATTTGACTTCTATTTAATACAGTAAACCTCTGTAAATTAAAAATAAGTAATATTTAATGCATATGAGAGTTAATTGTCCACAGGTTTGTATGCAAAACTTTTATCAAGAATACAATGTTTTAACCATAGTTTACCTGATTTTAATTCCATTTTTACAAATTTTGGTATTAACTCTACTGAACCCAGAGTAAATGCTACTGATTCGCAAATGGGTAATAAGTAAACACGTCAGGACCACGTATCTCCAATTTTTGCAAAAATTCTTGTGAATGTTAATGTACAACAGACCAAATGTCTTTTATATCTTCATATAAAGTCTTATATAATCAAGAATGATCTCAAAAATAATTTCACTCCATCTTAAAGTTTAAAAGCCGTTATTTCAAGGTAGTGGGATTGTCTCTAAGGCTAAGAAGAGCTTTTTTTTTGTCTGTTCATGTCAATGAAAATACTTTCCATTCAAAAGTAAAGTAAATGTAATGAATAAGATGTTTAGCCAAAGGCTATTTTTTTCTTATAAGTTTCCCTCACCATAAAAAAGGGAAATATGGCAGTTTCTAAAAGACGCTGCCAATGGATTAAATTCTGTTCAAGAGATACAGTCCACATCAATGAGTACCGGGAAGTGGCAACCTATGGGAGACATTTTTGTAAGATGTAGTTTGCTGGGTAACCTGTTCCACAGTCTTTCATTTGACCTTCCTGAGATGCTATATTCATCTTGAAATTAGTGGGTTTCCTATGGCTGAATGGGTGTTAAGGCTGCAATTCTGCCTATTCCTGGTTCATAGCAGGCGGTTAATAAGATGCTCTTCTTCCATGTTGTGTATAGCTGAGGTTCACAACCTCTGAGCTAATCAAAACAGAGAATTTGTGTTTCAGCTATGTTCCTGCCTTGTGTATTATTCTCCCAAATCCTTATCAGGGAGCATTAAATTAGCAGGAATGTTTGTGAGGACAGTGATTTTTAAAAAATATTTTGTCAGAATTTGAATACAGGATGTACAAATTCACTCTGAAAATGGAAAGCTACGGTTCCTCTTCGCCAGTCTGGAAAGAGAAAAGTATGAATCAATGTTTAGATGACATCTGTATCAACGCTAACCAAGTGAATTAGAAATCAGAGTACTCTCTGATAGCAGGAATATTTGGCTATAAGCACACAAAAACAACAAGTGATTTTGGAAAAGAAGTGTATTGCTTTAAAAAATGAGAGGGAAATCTTTTTCTGGTAAAAACCATGTCAGGCAAAGTTGTTAGCCTCTCACTCAGGGCTGCTTTTCTAATTCTGCAGTGCATGAGAGCTCTGAGCCCTAAGGTATAATAGAGCACGAGCACTTTCTCTCTCTGCCTGCATTTCCGACCGTGAGCAAAGTGTTTCTGGGCGAGCGAGCTGTTTTCTATGCTGCAGTATGCAGTTGCACAGAGCCATTGTGCTGCACAGCCATTTATCCCTGTTTGTAACCTCCGACCCCTCCAGCACTCTGCGCAGCTGTTCAGGAAACTATTCCTGCAGCTATTAGACTGCGAAATTAAAGTGGCTCTTTCATGAAATGTTTACAGTATAAACCAAGCTTGCACTGACTAATCTTATGGGAGTTGCAGAAGGGGAAATTGTACAAAAGCGTGGGCTTTCTGTCTTTGTTAACTTTAAGGAGAAAGTAAGGTGGGCCAAAGTAAGAAAAGACACCAGAGCATATCCCGTGACAATAAAAAGCACAATTCATTTTCAAGTGCTCTACTTAATGATACCTTGGAACAGTCTTACGAAGCTGGAATTATTACTTAAGTGCTGTTCAATACAGTCTCAGATTCCAGCACAAGAAAGAATAGTTTAGCTTGGAACAGTTTTAATGGTCTTATCAGAGCTTCCTGCCCTCACTGAAGGGATGTCTCCTTTGTTCACATAATGTGCAAACTGCCTCATACAGTCTGACAGGTTAGGGTGAAATGGCACCAATTTCAGGTTATTGAATACCGTACTAAAAGCTCCGTTGTTTCTTTTACTGCTACCCAGACAGCTGCAACATCCTTTCCGGAGGGACAGGAAACTCCGAAGCAGAGGCAGATGGATGTCCGGAGTAGAAACTGGGAGCGCTATCTCAGGCATACAGGCATACAGTCGCTCTCACTGATCAGGATGTTTGGTGTGATCCACTTTATCTACCTTACTGAGAATTTCTGAGCATTCATTAGCTCTGCAAACTGGCCTTCAAGTCATCATTTTCAATTGTTGAAAAGAACATATACAAATATAAAGAAATATACAAATATTTCAAATATATACAACTATACAAAGAAATTGGCTGATGGCTGAACTTGAACTATCAAGAAGGGACTGAAATCAAGTAGAATGATAGTGCTTGATCTTTCTGGAAATGATCCTGTAAGGAAAGGTTGCATCTGTCCTGCCAATAGGAGGCCAAACAGTATTACAGAATTGTAAGACCATATAGGCAGGGACCTCCAAATGTTACCTAGTCCAAACTCCTGTTCAGACCAAGTGCAGTTGGAGCAGGTTGCTCAGGACCTTGTTCAGTCAAGTTTTGAGTAACTCCAAGGTTAGAGTTCCCATAACCTGTTCCAGTGTTTGACCAGCCTGATGGTAATTTTTTTCCTTTATAATGAATTGGGCTTTCCCTGCTGAACCCTGTCCCCATTGCCTCTCATTCTTCAGCTGTGCAGCTCTAAGAAAACTTTTGCTATGCCTTCACCACACCATCTGTTAGGTATTCGTAGACAGCAATAAGATTTCTTACACTTTTCTTCATAAGAATGAACAAGCCAGCTCTCTCAGCCTCGTATATCAAGTGCTCCAGGCCCATAACCATAACTTGCAGCTTAGTGTTCGTAGTTCTCAGAGCGCTGGGAAGAATACAAAAGACATTGTGCCTTTCTAAGTGTTACTTCATTAGGGCTGATTTGTCTGCCCATTGTCTACCATCTGAGACTACCTCAAGGCAGTAGGATGGAGAACTTGTAGGAGTGGGCATAGCTGTGGTCATGCCCAACCTGTCCTCCTTGCAGATAAATTCTTGACTGGACTCGCCCTAAGAATTTTTCCCTTCAGTATTAATTAAGTCTTGCTTAACATTGCAGGCCTGAGGTAAGTTCAAGTAAATGATGAGGTTATACTTAAAAGTCAGTGTAGGTGGAGATGAGTCTCAAGTCAATTGCACCAAAAGTTAGAGCATGTCTGAGAATTGCTCAAAAATTAGACACAAAATCAATGACAAAACTGGGTTTCCCATAGCTGTACTGTTCATTAGCCTTCTTACTAGACCAGACTGCCTCTCACAGTCTGATATAATTCACACTCAGTATTTTCACATTTCCTCACTTGGGCTTCTGACAAATGTTTTTAGGCCTAGAGGGAAAAAGCTGCTTGTTTTCATGAAACGAAAACTGAAGGATTTTACTCTTTTGCTGTTGACTCTTCACCCCCAAAATAGAAAGTAGTATCTCTACTTTATCTGTCTGGGAATGCAAAACCCTTGAGAGTTTGCTCCCCTTATCCAAATGGTAACCTGTCCCTGTTATTGGATGGCACGTGTTTTCAGATAGAAACACATACATTCAGAAGAGATTTAAAAGTCCATCCAGTATAGGAACTTTATGGTACAATAGCACTTCTCAGTGCTAATAGGCACAGTGCAGTGACTGCATATGGAACAAAACATACCTCAGCCTTAAGATGCAATTCATCACTTAAACACATTTTACACAGAACTATTACGTTTACCTTGTCTTACCTTTCTGAATGTGCACTGAAAATCATCTTTTGAATTGTTCTTTTGAAGCAGAAGAGTAAGAAACAAGCTGTTAATAGTGAAGAAAATTCCAGCCCATTACATTTTCTGTCATTTGGATTATTTTAATGGGGTTTTTTTTGCAAACTTCTGAGCCTTTACAGTGCCCATGATATATTTTCTAGATAACTCAAAGACGTTCACAATCCTGTTCATTTATGGCTTTGCCATAACGCTAGACTGAGAGGACGCTCATTAGAGGCAGGACTACTGCTTCTTTCTTAATTATATAGGGCTAGAAATATTTTGTAGGCTTAGTCTTTCATACCAATACTTTGAAAGAGGACATATAAATTAGACTTTCTTCATGCTCTTATTCTTTCCGTCGTTCCCACTCAGCCTTTCCCCCTTACATTTGATCCAACTGTCTTCTTTCCTGTGATCTTCTAGAGTCCTTCTCTTGATCAAGTATTTGTGCGTACACAAGTTGACCAGTTCTGTTCAAATGAAAAACAGATAAACAGAATAGCTAAGGAATGGCTAATGCTGGGTTGTGCCTGTTCTCTTCCCAACGACTTCAGTGGATTGTTAACACCACAGACTATATGAAAGTTGTTAATTTGTTTCCTCTGCTTTTAGCGATTCTAATCTGATAGTTTTTCTCAGCGTTTCTTGGAGACGTGCTGACCGTTTGGAGTATTCCGGATTCATAGATTTTGAAGTCATCCCAAACCTTCGGGAAACTGTCAGGAAGTGACAGATTCAAGGTCATGCTGCTGTGCCCAGCAGACCCTTCGGCAATTGCTTCACCTGGGAGAAGATGTACGAAGTACAAAAGAGCAGAGCATGGGAGAAGCAGCAACACAGAGACAACAATTCAAGAATTATGCTATTGATAATTTTATGGTGTTCAAGGCAACCAGCAGGCTACTGACCATAACATAAATCTCTTATCAGGGGAAAAATTCCCTACTTTACTTTAAAGAGTGCATTTTCAAAGTACTCAGCATTTGGCCTAATTTTAATTTAGCTTTGTGCTAAAACTTCCATTTACATCATAAACAGAAAAATTAGGCCAGTTGTACGAGCTTTTGAAGACACTTTTTAAGGTGAAGAATACCAACATGCTGTACCTGTGCTACTGTCTTCAAGTGCTTCTCTTGGACCCATTTTCACATACAGGGAGCAAGAGAAATCATGTCACTGGCTGTTCTGCAAACCTTGACTGGACCAATCTTGCTGTGCAGTGGCTGTGTGGCAGATATTCCTGAGAGGCTTAGTGGTTCCCATTTTAATAGACCAACCAGGAATAGGACATTCTTATTCAGAAACAAATGTGTCTACCCAAAATTACTGAAAAAAGCAATGTGGGTTTGTTTTTCTGACCACAGGCTTGCAGCAATGCTGTTAGGAAACAGAGAACTTGCATGGCTTTGCTCCTAGTTGTAGGGCATGTTCTCTTAAGGCTATCTTCTCCTGCATTTTTCTCTGTGCCTCAATCATTTTATGTTATTCCTTCACTATAAAAATGAAGCTTTTTTTCCAAAGGGTGAGGTGTTTGGAAATGAACATTTGAATTTGCATATGTTGGAACCGGTTCATCCCTGGTGCCAGGAAGCGCTCTCTGCTGCGGGGAGGGGATCTGCAGCTGGCCGGTGCTGCCTCCAAGGCAGGCGATGCTGGCAGGAGAGAAAGCGTGGGCAAGGTGCCCAGGGAGAGAGCTGATTCACAGCTTCCCCCTGGCAGCTTCTGTGAACGGAGCACCCCCTGGGTAGTGCACAGAAGCTATTTCACATTAGGCACATACCATGCCTTTGGCAACTGGCATGTTAGGCGGTATATGCTGGTGCTAGATGTGAGAACAGCGGGCAGCACGTCATGGCACTTGCTGCTGGGAAGCTGGGAAGTCCTGACTGCTAGCAGAACAGGCAGCATGCAGAGGTGGTAACTGAAGGCACAGGAATATTTTTTCTAAAGTGATATAATTAATTTAAACACATCGTGTGTATCTGTGCATTCGAGTGCACAGCAATATTTTAAATGCCAGCATGATGCATTTTAGTCTGCTTACAAGAAAATGGATTTCAGTGTAATTAAAAAACATATCATGTTCTTTCTCACCCCCACACAGTTCAAAAAATGCAGGAATGCAATACAGATAATACCAGAAGCTAAGGACAGAAAAATTGTGCATGTAGAAAGTCAGGGAATTAATTAAATTTTACTTAAGGAGAAGAGTATGCGGTCAGCCATCCCCAGTTTAGAACCATTCAATTGCTGGGGATTTCTAGAGGCAAAGAGAGAGACAGAGCAATCTCTCAGCAGAGATAGAAGAGACTGAAGTTACTCCACGAAGCCTCTGAGCCAAAATTATTTTAGTCTCATGCCTGGATTAGCTCCATAGGCCTGGCATCACTCCCTCATGGATAGAAAGACTGTACAGTGAAAGTGGTAACAACAAATCCTGCCATTCTACACTTCTTTCCAATCTCCAAGCTGTACTTCTCCCAGTGTCTTCTGAGAGGGCTCAGTAATGCCCCACCAGGAGTGATCCCTGCCTGGATCCCCTGATCTCCTGCCCATTCCTACTGGAACGGCACTGGATCCCATGCCAAAAAGCAACTGACAAGATAGAAGACGATTTTTCTCAATGCATTCATTTGCCATTCCACCACGGATTTTTTTTTTTTGCTGGCTCTTGTTATTTCCTCAAATCCTCTTCCTTTATATCTGCTGTGGTTTTGGGTTTTAAATTTTCATATTACCTCCAATGAGGCCTGTTGTGTCAGTAGCATTCTGCTAAGTAAGAAATGTTAGCAGTATTTTACATATGAAAAAGTAATATTTAGCACTTTTGCTAAAACTAAATTTCTGTGATTAAGTACTCCTAGTTAGGCTGAATACAGGGAAATAATTAACATATGAATCTAAATTTATTTTTTATTTTTGGCTTATAACACATCTTTATGAACCTTTGATATTTATAAGGGTCTGACTTCACATGCTTTTGTAGGTATATTTGTAAGGATTAGAACATAGGTTTAGCCTTGAACATGAAACCATAGACTCAAGATCCACTGAAATATTCATTATCTGCATACCTGTCCCACAGACTTTATGTTGCCTCTTGAACCAATTCAAATGAGCTTCAAATGAGCTCTGAATACAGTTTTCAGAAGTGCCCAGTGCTAGCCCTGTTCTGCTCTTTTTGAAGCCAGTGATAAAGCTTACAAGGACTCTAATGAAAATAAAAGAGTGCAAGATACTTAAAATGACTCATTGTGTCTTGGCAGCCAAGAAATTCTGTGTTAAGGTTTCACAACACACAGCATTTTCTCCCCTGACACAAGGATGCAATGTGTTCCCAGTCATCTCAGCAATGTGAGAGGACCACAAGCAATGCAGACTAAGGGAAAGATAAAATCAGCTGGGAGAAAAGAGCAGGAGGACAAGCAGCGTGATGAAAGAAGAGATAATGGAAAAAAACACCAAAGAGGAGGAAAGAAGAAAGAACTGTCAACTTCAAGGTTATTAGAGCTCATGAAAGCAGGAAAGGATGAGGGAGGAACAGAGAATGAAGATAATCAGCCAAAGGAGACAGAGAAAAAAGAAGTAAAAGGGAGCGAGAGAACATTTAAAAGTGACGAGACAATGAGGAAGGAAAAGGATCTGGAAAAGGCAGCAGTAGAAAGTGGAAGAGAAACACTGCAGAGGAATGTGGATGGAAAGCAAACCGTGCGGCAAAAGCAAGTGGAGGTTCTTGCTCCTCTGAAGGAAAAAGGATAACAGATTGAAAATAGGGAGAAAGAGACATCAGGAAAGAAAATGGAAGGAGTAAAACAAAGAGTGAAGAAGTATGTAGATGTGCAGCTTCACTGAGGGAAAATAAGAGAAAACCAATCCATTCTAACAAAACAAATTTTTCATTGCAAATTCACAGATAGGTTGTGTAAGTAGAGGGTTTTTGTCTAGGTATCAAAAGAAAGTATCAACACTTTAGGAATTCAGAAGTCAAACGCTAGGGTAAAAAAATAGACAATAAAAGACAATGGGGTAAAAGTGGAAAAGCATCTGTGTTCCTACTGAATTAGACCAGACACCAGCTTTTCTTCTGTGTCTTCATGAGGAAAAGGATCAGCAGCATTCCCACTTCACATACTTAATTAGAACTTGACAAGCTACCAAAATACTTGGGACTGAAAATAAGATTTAGAGATTTACACATCCAGATTGCTTTCACAGAGCTGGCTAGAACAGTAATGGCTGGGAGGCATTGCTCTGACTGCTCAGAAAGGTAAAGGCAAAATGAGTTGCTGGTTTCTGTCCAGTTCCTGCTAAATAGGTGTTTTCATAACAATAATCACAACCCTGACTGTTACTGACACACCTGTGGCCAAAAAATCTCTGCTGAGGACCACACAGCTCCGTTTATGATAACTCGCCCTGGAGTGCTCCCTGCAGGTTAGTGGTGAGTGGCATAGGAAGGAACTGGAGGAAAACTTGTTCTCTCTTTTGGCCTCTTAAATAGTTAAAAAGGGGACTTGTTTGTCAAGAGCTGCAAACCTGTTGTTTTTTGACTAGCACTCAAATTCATAGAGGCATAGACATACAATAAATTTACCATACCTTACAGAAAATGCCATTTCTTAATTTGACAAAGCTTCTCATCCCTTCCCTTTCTTGCCCACTCCCCTTTTTTTTCTTCTTCCTCACATATTCATTTCAGGGAAGTGCAAACACAATATCTTTACAGGTTTACTTTTGTAACCTTTTGTTTCTGGACTATCTGACTAGAAAAAACCACCACAATATTTTGTTTATGAATCTACAAGTAGTTTCAGAGGACATATGGCTTTATAGCTGCAAACAGAGCAGTGAATAAGAATCTCTACTTCTAGCCTGTCTTCCTCTTCTGTGTAAAGTCATTTAGCCTCTCTATGCCCCAGTTTTCCTCTGCCAAATTCTCCCCTTTTTCAAAGCAGTATTATGAGATTTTATCCATTAATGTTTGTAAAATACTTTCAGATCTTCAGATGAAAGATAGAAATGCAAAGTATTATTGTGTCTGTCTTCCAGCCTCCCAACCTATGAATTCCATTCCTGGTGATTCAGTCAAATAAAACAGAATCTCAAATACATGGAAACCACCAGATAATAAAAAATTCTACATTCTGGTGTGAAAAATCCCATAGGAAACAATTATATTTCTCTAGCCTTTCTGAACCTCCAACAGAAAATCACACCTCTACTATAGAGATTGACAGCATGGTCAAAATAAAACTATGGGAAAGATAAAATTTTCTATTAAATCCCAGTTCTTTTGGAGTGTGGAACATTCTGAAGAACCATTCTGAATTTTTGCGCAACTTACTGGTTTACTCCCCCGTTCAATTCAATATGATTTTTCTTCTGGGTTGCTAGCTACATCTGCTTTAAGTATTTAATTAGTAATTTATAGGATACATATTCTGTCTGCTAGACCATACTATTTATATGTGTGTTCATTTACTTAGTCAAGGGAAGATTGGATCCACAACGTAGTAGGTACCGAGTGCTGTAAACTAAACAATAAAAGTAACATCAGTCTTTAGAGTTGATACACCAGCTTACTAATAACAGGTCACGAAAGGTATTTTGTAGCAACTCGTTGCAATTGAATCCCAGTATAGTTTGGTGGGTCCTAGAAAGGATTAAAATCTGATGGTTCTTGGCATGGCCAGTGTAAGAGAAATTAATGGCTTAATTTCAGTTCCATGGGAGGAAATTTCCTCAGCAAAAAGTAAAATGTCGAAGCAGTTTGCCATAATCGGAATTGGCAATGCTCTTCAACTTTATTAGTGACTGCCATTATTTCTTTATTTCTAGAGTGTCCACTGAATCCTGTTATTAATCCCCCAAGAGCCATAGCTAAAAAAAAAGTGCACAGATAACGTACAAAGCTGCCAATTCCTGGGAGAACCACAGCCTAACTTAATAGCATCCCCTTTCCTTAGTGAAAACCAAGCTGTAGTGATGAGGGCAGTGAGGCTGGAAGTGTGCAGGGGGAGAGGGCTTGGTGCAGGGCATAGAAGGGACCAAGGGTGACTGAAGTGGCAAGAGACAGAGAGAAGAGGTTATATTGGTTACAGTTGCTAAAACTCTCTCTGATCAGTAAGGTAAATATTGTCACCCTACTTAGCGAAAAATGCAACCATGTGTTACAAAGACCTGACTTTTGTTTGCGTGGTGTACTGAATTTGGGCTTGTATAATTCTAGATCCAAGATTTCCATTCGGATTTATACATATAAACTGGTCCAGCCTTAAAGTCAAGATTTGACTGAGATGGAAATAGAATTCACTGTGTTGATGAATCTCAGCTGAAGGTTTCTGAGAGAGAGAGAGAGGGAGCCTGAGCCCAAGCCCGAGCCCAAGCCGGAGCCCAAGCCCAAGCCTGAGCCCAGGCACTGAGCTGTGGTCAGCCTGTGTGCACTGAAAAAACTTGCATGAGCACTGCCTCCTCCCTAGGGAAGTGCAGTCCTTCTGGTTCCAAAAAAGCCATTATCATTTTGTGGTAAAATCTCTAAAAGGAAAAAAAAAAGCAAAGTGTTTTCATTATATTGCAGATTACTATATCTTTGTTTTTCAGTATGTTTTAGAGATAATTTATGTTTTAAAAAAATTTTTAAAAGTAAGTCAGCCAAAGCTGTATACAATATTGTGTTTGTAGTACACAAACTACCTCAGTTCTGTCTTTGCACCTTTGTGTAACTTCCTATTTGGTCTCATGCTAGTTGAGCTATAAATCTAAATATGTAAGCTGTGTAAGCTTATCTAGCTCCTGTAGACCTAGATAAAAGACTAGGAATATAGGTTTAAATGTGGATCTTATTTGTAGTCTGCTATGCTGATGTGAGCTGGTTTTTTTTCTCAGCTGAGCTTGCAGCAAGACTTTTAACCATTGGCATTTGGAAAAACCCTCCCAGAGCACATTTGGGCATTGCAGCCATTTCCTCCCCAGTCCCAGGAACCTCCCTAAGTTCCTTCAAGCTGCCAAAATCCTGTTTTAATTGCTGCACACCGTCAGTCCTTTCCCTGGTGAAGAATGGGTAGTAGGGCTTAAGTGTATTTATCTCAGTTTGGCTCTCGCCTTTTTTTCATTCCTGCTATTGAATCTAAGCCCAATACTGAATCCAGCTGCCACAGCTGTTGCTGTTCTGCTGCCTGCCCTGCTTTCTGCTTATGCTTATGTTCCCAAAAAAGCTTCTCTGGGATGTTCTGTGAAATGATTGGGACATCAAGGCGGTACTAAGTGCATTCCCCTTCACTGACAAGCTTTTTCTTTTACTGGATGCCCTGAATTTGTGGTAAAGTGCTAGTGTTATATGTTCTGAACTTCAGTCTTTAGAGGGTGAGTTCCTTTTTTCACCTCACTCTTTACAGTACTAAAGTATTTCCTTTGCTGCAATAAGCTATTATGCAGAGTCTACAAATAAGCTTCTGATCCTGCCAATTTACTTTCACTTTAAGTAAGTGAGAAAACTGTATATCTCTTTCCACTTACTCTGATATTCATTTTCAAAGGGTTTCACATCACTTGCCTCTTATAAGCAGCTGTACATACATTTTTCTGGCATTGTTGCATGTACATATGATTGGTTAAGTCAAATATGTATAGGTAGTAGTTGATAGTAAAGTAGCAGGATATATGCAAATCCTATGTATGATCAGACATTCTGAAAATACAGACTCACAATTCCAATGGTACAAGGACTTGTGGTTGTCTCCTTACCTGATCTGCTTAGGCTAGCAAATAAATACTGTAAAATAACTTCATAGTTGAAACAGACTGCTGTATATCTGCATCCTGCATTTCACAGTGGTTATAAGCACTTCCCATAGAATGGAAACAGCAGTAAATAAAATGTTCCAGGGTTTTAAAATGTTCCTATCAATGGCACTAAACTCTCATTTCATCTGTTACATTCAGGTCAATATAAGCTTATGAGACTTGAAACCAAATATTATAGTGCCAAAATCAAAATCTGAAAGGTCTTTCTAAAATCCTTGCCTACATAAAAAATCTCTTCTGGTTTAATCAAAAGTATGATTTTAAACTGATGTGAACTGTACAGAGCCCTTTGTGAAGATTCTCAGTTCAATTTACAGCAGGATGATTTCTTCTTTAGCTTCAGTTGCTTAAGATTTTTTTTTAAATGACACAGAAATAAACCAATTTTTAAATTATGTAAGACTGTCCAAATGGTTGAGGTGTAATGGTCTAATTTTAAGACTGATTGATTTGCTATACTGGTACATCTTATAAATCCTGTTTGTTAAGACACTATTAATCATGCCTGCCTGTAGCAAAAGTCTTGGAAAAGATGAGAGAAAATATTGTTCAGTTTTGATAACAGCTTATTCTCAAAAGGATTGAAAAGTCTGTAGAGGAAAAAGGTGGCTCCAAATAGCATGGGTTCATAAAGAAGGAATCCTCGTAGTACCTCAGACAGACTGCAGAGAACAGTCTCATGGCTCCTTGTTCTCCTTTATTCATTTCAATGCCATGGACATTTAGAGCCAAAGTTTAGTCAATTCCTTTAACTAATTCTTATTTCCGTATCTTATGACTCAGTATCTTTAGAGGCTTCAGTCAGGCTTCAGTGATGCAGCTGGTCTTGATGGAAGTAGGAAGAAGGCATTGTAGATCACTGAAGATACCTAGCATTAAAAAAACACGTGAAGCAAGAGATGGTCTCTCTGTAGATCTCAAAACATTAGCCAAAAAGTAAAAATAAATAGTGAGAACATCCAAATATTTAGATATGAAGTATTTCAGATATAAGACCATTTATATAAGATGCCCTAACCATTTATTTTTTAACTTAAGAAATAGCCAATATTTGTGCTAGCCATGTGCAGCCACAGCAAAGAATGAATGGTAAGGGCCATACAGACTGAGCTATGACTTCTTCACCAAGGGCCATATTTTTACCTAATTTGTGTCAGAAGAAACTATGCAAAAATTAGGTTTGTTATCTTTCTGCAAGCAGAAAGATTAATGTGTGATGTCAACTTGTATATTGATCTTTAAGACATTAAGAGTCACAGTAATACTTATACCTTCTAGGCAAGATCATGGTCTTATACTTGGTCCTGTGCAAAGACGCAAAGCAAGAGAACAGAAGAATTGTCTTTAAGAAAGTTGTTTAGAATTCTTGTTCAAACCACACAGGCTGTTTGTTATATAGAAGAGAAACTTCAGTGACGTAGTGAACCCCAGAGGTTTTACCAGCTTACATCCTGGAAGTGCTACCATATTTTAATGTTTTCTGTAGAATAACTGAACTGGTCCAGATGAAGACCATACAAGAACTCCATTTAACAAATTCCAGTTTAATTTCTCTCTTTCAAGCTTGCATTAATCATGTTTGAAATTTGAGCCTGCTGAGCTGCTCAGAAGTAGGTAATGCTTACTAGCTTTAAAGAGCTAAAATTCAGCTTAATGACACGTGACAGCCCCATTGCACTGAATTCTGGGTTGCTTAATTCCTGATTTTAAGAAACTTTCAAGTCGCTGCAGAAACCTTTGTGAAACAGAAGTTTACCAGTATGGACCAACTTTGAGGAAAGCACACATGTAACTAAAGGGTGAAAACCAAAGTCTGCATGAATACTGGATTCAAATAGTGAAAGAATTCAATGTCACGGAAATCTGATGTTTCAGAATGCAACATCTGAACTTGTGCACATGCTTTTTTGAATTTGAATGCTTTCTTCAAATGAAGCTTTAAAGCATGGCTAAAATTCAAAACTGAGGCTCAAGAATAGTGACTTTTTGGAATTCATGTAGCATTCATCTGTTCAGTAAAATGAATATAAATTAATTCTTCCTTTGTCTTTTCTGTGATTTAGTGTAGCAGTTCAAATACCAGCTAATGATTTTACTTAGCATTATAATTTAGCTTATTCTATGGTGATCTCAATCATCTTTGCAATGTAGAAAAAAACCATCCATTTTCTTTGAAGACTCTAATGTTGTTCAACTATTAGAAATTCAACTGAGGGCTGTATCAGTGACTTCTCTGTCTGGTGCTGTAGCTTGGTGTTTGGGCGTGTTTGGGTGGGTTACCATTTCTCCGCAAGAGGCCAGCATTACTGCCTCGTCTACACATTTCCTTTTCCTTAGGCATCTCCTTCACTTCATGGAGAAGTGGAGGGGTCTCTCCATGGTGCGACCTCATGACACGGTGCAGTGGGGTTAGAGCAATAGCTCCGATGGAAAACAGAACAGCTCGCTGTAGTGTTAGCCATTACCTAAGCATACACCATGGGGATATTCCATTTGCTGTCAACCCTACTCATTCCTGGTGGTGTGGGGATGTCAGGCTGCTGCTGGAAATCTCCACTAATCTGCTGATACTAGAGATATCCAGAAAGTGTTTGAGTGGGCAGGTGAGGAATAGTATGTTTGTCTCCAGTGTGGAATTAAGCTCAGGTTTAGCAATGGATAGAGGTCCCCAGGGTTGGCACCTGTGGAAGCAAGGACTGAGCCAGTTAATGTTTTTTAATGGGCAGTGATATCTTTCCTGTCAGTAACACCACTCCATATCTCTTCCATTATTCTTCTAGGTGTCCCACCCCTGGGTGTGATGGCTCCGGGCACATTACTGGAAATTATGCTTCACATCGAAGGTACGTAAAGAGAAGTTTTTGTTCTTTAAATCAAACAACTGAAGGGCTAGAAGGGACCTCAACAGACCTCTCTTCCCTCTCTCAGCACTGAAGTAGGATCGAGTGCTGTATGTAGACATACATTACTCTAACTCATTCTATTTATCACCAATGAATAACATTTCTCAGTGTGGCTCACTACCCAAATAGGTAGGAAGATTTTTGCTAATATCTAGCAAAATCTTTGTGGAAAATGAATCCAGTTTTTCTGCCTTCTCTGTTAGCCCAGGGAAGCAATTCAACATTCATAAGTTTCTGTTGCTTTACGTTCTGAATGACTTACCTCTTCTCCTCACAATCTTACCTTTTCTCGACACAAATCCCATTCCTGCATTTTTTCCTCACAAATTATATTTCCTGATTGTTCTTGTCCATCTCTTAGAATCATAGAATCATAGAATTGTTCTGGTTGGAAGAGACCTCCGAGATCATCGGGTCCAACCATTAACCTATCACTACCAAGTCCCCCACTAAATCATATCCCTTAGGGCCTCATCTAAACGCCTTTTGAATACCCCCAGGGATGGGGACTCCACCACCTCCCTGGCCAGCCTGTTCCAATGCCCGACAACCCTTTCGGTGAAGAAATTTTTACGAATGTCCAATCTAAACCTCCCCTGGCGCAACTTGAGGCCATTTCCTCTTGTTCTGTCGTCTGTTACTAGGGAGAAGAGTCCGACCCCCATCTCTCTACAACCTCCTTTCAGGTAGTTGTAGAGAGCAATAAGGTCTCCCCTCAGCCTCCTTTTCTCCAGACTAAACATCCCCAGTTCCCTCAGCCGCTCCTCATAGGACTTGTGTTCCAGACCCTTCACCAGCCTCGTTGCCCTTCTTTGGACACGCTCCAGCACCTCAATGTCTTTCTTGTAGTGAGGGGCCCAAAACTGAACACAGTACTCGAGGTGCAGCCTCACCAGGGCCGAGCACAGGGGGACAATCACCTCCCTACTCCTGCTGGCCACACTATTTCTGACACAGGCCAGGATGCCGTTGGCCTTCTTGGCCACCTGGGCACACTGCTGGCTCATATTCAGCCGGCCGTCAACCAACACCCCCAGGTCCCTTTCCGCCAGGCAGCTTTCCAGCCACTCCCCGCCAAGCCTGTAGCGTTGCCTGGGGTTGCCTTCCAGACTCCCTCTCTATTTCTTGAAAAGCAAAATTGGACCCAGTTCTTTACCTCCTCTCCCAGCTGAAGTCTTACCAGCTTTAATCAGAGAGAAGTACTTCTTTCATCTAATATGCACCAGTCTTGTTAGTACATTTCAGAATAAAGCTTGGCTTGTTTTTAAATTGCAACACATTGTACATAACTATGTCAAGCCAGAAGAATGGAAAGAGAAACGTATGGATGAAAGCTGTTACCTTAACTGCCTAAACTATAACTGTGATCCTTACCAAGGGCCAAAGAAAGCTTCACATTTACTAATTAGGGTATTGTTGGTAACCCCAAAATGAATTACGGTGGTACCACTGTAGAGGTGATGTTACGAATGCTGTGTAATTAGCAATTCCCCTGTGGCTATTTGAGAACTATAAATCAGTAGAGAAGAGTTGCACTGTATTTTGTAAATAGCTATCCACTGTTTAATCAAAGAATAATAGTGTAGCCCGCCTCTCTTTTGTTAGTAAAGACTCTTTACTCTCATGTGTATTAATACTGTTGAGTCTGGATATTTGCTTGCTTCACCAAGTCCCTGTAGGTTTACAATTGGCTATAACTAGTCAATACACAAATTCTCAGTTTAAATGTATTCCCAGTAAAAGCAACAAACAGTTTAAAGTCAAAACATAAATAACATAGAGATTGGGAATGTGCCATACCTTTACATGCTGTAAAAATGAAAGATCACAATAACAATTTCTGTAATGCACAGTTAAACATCAAAAGTACAAATAACATTATAAAGGAGAAGATGTAAACATTTTAAAAGCACTTACATGATGTAGGAGATTAAATCACACTTTCAAAGGGATTTAAGGTCAAATTCATAACTACATTTAACTATATGTGGATTTATAAGCTTACACCTCTCCCAACAATATGCTTGGTGTAGCTATGCCCTGACTTTGCTATTTCAGGAAGTTGTTTATGTATTTGGTCATATATTTAATCAGAAACAGGCAGGACAGTTAAGATGCAAGTGTCACAAACAGAAGAAACCTAAAAGCTGGCAAGGTTAGCAGGGAAGAATCACTGCATGTTGGCTCATTTTTTAAACCCTTTCCCTGGGCATTGTCTCCTGGCCACTGTAGGACCAGACCATGAACTAGATGGTGTTACTTACTTCCGTCTGTAAATTCTTATGTTCTTGTATTTTTGCAGATGAGTCCTGGACCAAGTTTTCATTTGATTCTGCAGCATACTCAGTACACATAAAGTTATAAAAAATAATTCTGCAAAACTAAGTGATCTGGAATTTGTCCAGTCCATTGGGATTTAACACATTCAACCTTTTGAAATGCCATCATGTCTATATTGACCACATAACTCCTGGGAACATGCCTTTGTTTCTCTTCCAAAGGGCCTCTGGCAGCCCCAGGTCCTTGGCTGCCTGCAGGCGCGGGGGCACTGACACTGAAGGAGTAATGTCGTCTTTGCTTAAAACCACCAATGTCCCCAGGAGACCTGTGGCATTTACACGGAGCCGGCCCCACACTGTTCAGGTCATGGTATCTGTTGAGGCCATTCTCTGAGGTGGTGAGGCTGGCAAAATGCACGTTCTTTAAAAGGGCAGCAAACCAGTAGCTGGAACGACCCCACAGCATGTTCACAGTTAAGCTTTCTAATTTCCATATTGAAAATTAGCCTTTACCTCTGCTTGCATCTGAGTTAGCATTTTTATTTGTAGTTCATACCATCCCTTACAACCCTTTCAGTTTCAGAAGGAAAGGAATGGTGAACTTCTCTCCTAAATGGCTGCCAAGATGTCTTGGTATCATTTGTATTTAAAATGGCTGCTCAACAGCAAGCGCACATGAAGGCAGATTTAACTCTGCCATAACTCTCTGCAGTTCCACACACCCATTCAATGTATGCAAGAAGTTATATCAGCGTATACCAGTGTTGAATTTCCCCTGTTGTCTTTTATCTTCATATATAAGGAATTAAACTGATATAAAAATGAAGTAATATGTTTATTTTCTAATAGCTTTTGGTTATTATAGGATTAAAAAAAATTAAAGCAAAGGCTCATCCTTGACATATGTTTTCTTGGTGAATCTGCTGTCAGAGGAAAAATGAATTAATCATAACCTCAGAAGCTGTCTGTTGGAAATGTCTGTTTAGAGGACCTGAAAGGTCTTAGAATTTTCTAATAAATCATAGTACCGGAATAGAAAGATCTATTGCAAAAAGATGATGCACCAAAATACCAATAAGTAGGTGATAATTAAATTGATTTAATATGTAGAAAGCATTAAATCATTAGTCAAGGCAGAAATTCTTCATTCAGATTTTGTTATGAAAATGTCATCATCTACAAGCATACCCATCTGTACACCTACTAAAAAAAGTATTGCTTTCTGAGGCATCTCTATTAACTATTTAGTTTTCGGATGCAAAACCTGATTATTCTCACACAGTAGGTATGACTAGTCTCACAGATAAACTAGGGATATTTGTAAGTCCTCTCCTCTCCTCTTCACTTTCTGCAGTCCAGGTTGCATGAGGGGCAATGAACCAACCTGTTCCCAAACTGCCCCTTTGCCCCAGAGCCTGATTCCTCTTATTCTAAATCCCTCAGACTCTGTTCCTGCTGCCTCTGTCTTCTTACAGATTGTGATATTACTGTTTTCAAAGAAAACTCTTTTTAAGCGGCACGGGCTTTCTGAGGTTTAGTTTGTACACAGGGAACTATGGTACTTTGGTGTGCACTATGCAAGTTGGAATAAACAGCAGCTCGCTTTAAAAAGGAAAACAGTCAGCTGCATTTAAACTAGAAGATGAAATGGGATGAGAGCACAGGTCCAAGCATCAGAGTGCAGATGCCTACACTATTAAACTGTTAGTGTGTCCCCTGGCATGGTACTGACCCTGGGCCACCGAAACACTCCCAGGCAATTCTCAGATATGATTTGGGGCTCAGCATGGGTCCAGATGATTCTCTATAAGCAATATGGGTGTAGCTGTCCTGCTTTACAGACGCAGAGTTTAGCTGTATGGATGTGAGCTTGCTGGTCTTGGGTCAAGGCAGCAGTTCTAGGTCCCTTCTGTTTACCACTGTAGGTGTAGCCATGCCATCTCACTAAACGTTGCTAGGTAATACACTATGTCCAGTAGCTTGTGCTAACATTCCTCCCTTTCGTTAATTGACTTATTTATGACTTTACAGCATGTAAACTCTATTTTTGTCCATTCTTCATTTACCAGCACAGAATTCTGTCTGTGATTGCATCACCCTTTTCTCTGCTTGTTCCTCCCTGTCCTTGCTGGTCTTGATAAGACAAAATAACAGAAAATTTTGCTACCACTGATTCTGTCTCTTCTTCCTGAAGACAGGACCTACTATACAACACTGAAATACCTTTTGTTATGCTGAAAACAAAAATTTAATCTTCTATTTAGTTTCTTTCTCTGCAGAAATTTTTCTTTGGTAACACTACTTTATCTCTCATCTCAGTACTTTTGAAGGTGGCGTTCCACTGATGGATTTCTTTTTTAATGTTGATATACTAAGATGGAAGTAACATTTAAATAGAGGACAAAGCATGATTTTTTGATAGAAATATTTGTCTCCTCGGATAGTAACTACTTAAAAAAATATTTAAATATCTATTAAAGTTATTGTCAAGCCTACTAAACGGTTTCTATAATGAATTCTTCATACGCAAAGGGAAAGCTGAGCTAATAAAATCTTGGAATAGATATATCTTTTTCCATCTTGTGTAGTTAAAAACAACATTCTCAGTGTCTAGTTAAATGTAACATTGCTTAGCCTAACATATAACTTTGCCTTTACCAAATCTTTTTGTCTGGGTGAGTTGCGAGCACTTAAACTCTTTCTCAGGAAGGCATTGTACAGCTCTGAGCTCTGCCATGTTTTTATTCAACAGTTCTATAGGATTCTTACATGACGATTGAGAAGGTTTGATAGTGTTTCTGATGTGCTCCCTAGAGAAATCTTTAGTCCTACCAAGAGATCCAAAGACTCCTGGTTTTTGAGCCTATTCTTCCTTCCCTCTCAGACATACAGAGGACATAATGTCTCTCAGCCCTGAAACACTGCCTGCTGTTCCTTTTAAAGCTGTCGCTGCTGCTGCTGAGTCAGCTGGAGGGATTAGTAGGCAGAGAGGTTAAGAGCTGCTTTCCCTGGCTCCTCGGGGACTGCCTGTGCGTGTGGTCTGCACAGTGCCTGCAGTCCTGTCCTGCAGCACAGACTGAGATACGCGGATTCCCCCTCGTGGTTGCATACTGCAGCTTTCCTTATTTCATAGAATCATAGAATCTTAGAATCATAGAATTGTTTAGGTTGGAAAAGACCTTTAAGATCATTGAGTCCAACCGTTAACCTAGCACTGCCAAGTCCACCACTAAGCCACATCCCTAAGCTCCACATCTACACATCTTTTAAATACCTCCAGGGATGGTGACTCAACCACTTCCCTAAACCACTTGAGCTTTGATTTTGGAAACTGGACAAGATTACCTATTCTGCCAGTTTTTCAGATAGAAAGCGTATCCCTTGTAAACTGTACCCAAGAATGAGAAATTGCATTTTAAAATGTTTTCTTTCACTCAGTCTTTCAGGCTGTCCGCGAGCAAAGAAAAGCGGAATCAGGATAGCACAAAGCAAGGAAGACAAAGAAGACCAAGAACCAATTAGGTGAGAACAAATATTGTCAAAGGGTCTTCATGTGTTTTATAAGGTCATACATATCTTCAGCTTTTTATTAAGGCATAAATGTTATTATGTGACAGTTATCCAAGAGCAGATGGCCACATTGATTTCTATGACTGAACTGCAAATCAAGGATCTGTGCTGATTTATTCCAGCCAAGGATACAATCTCCTATAATTTAGAAACAGTTTTAAATATGTTTTTCACATGAAATTAAAAATTGTGTAGATCTTCCCCCCCAAAAAAACCCCCTTAAACATGTTTGCATACTATAGATAAACCATACATGCTAAATAAAGTAGTTATAAGAATAGAGAATTGAGTATTTATATGAGATAGCTGCAACAAATCTGACTGTTTATGCAGTTTGCAAGAGGAACAAATACCTACCTATAGGTCTTGGTTTCTTCTTGCAAGGTGCTCTTGATATCAGTGGCCGGTGAACGCAGCAGGTTTAGTGACTGCTTAGACCATTGAGGACTGGATCCTCGGTGGAGAGTTGCAGCAATATTTTAGTGGAGGACAAACAGTGAAGTAACCGGCCTTGTTTTGACATGTGTTATGTAGCAGCATACTGAGAACCAACATTATTTTCTTTAAACATTTCACATTGAAGATTCTAACCTGTTCCTTCTAACCCTGGTTATTTGTTTTTTAAAAGTATACAGGGCAAATGTATGGGGGAATTCCCAAGTAAGGAAAAACATCAGATGAATACGGAACTGCCTTCATTGATCTCTCTAGGCTGTAGCGCATAGTTTGTTATAATCTCTCCTCTTCAGAGAGTGGTTAAAGGTGCTCAGCATTTCTAATGAGCCGCTATGATCACTTTATACCTAACTGCTTACACCTAACATTTTCATGACTTCAGACAAGCCTTCTTCAGATTCCATACTCATAAATAAAATGTACCAAGGATTACACTAAGTAGGATTTTATGCTTATAGAGTTTTTATGGGCAATTTCCCTGCTGAGTGGAGCTCAGGAGCACACATTTCAATTCCAGTGTGATATTTACTCTAATGAATGCCTGCGATTCAAATATATATCTCAGTCCTTTTGTTGCAATTGCTCAATATCACAGTATCATAGAATCATGGAATGGTTTGGGTTGGAAGGGACCTTAAAGATCACCTAGTTCCAACCCCCCTGCCATGGGCAGGGACACCTTCCATTAGACTAGGTTGCTCAAAGCCCCATCCAACCTGGCCTTCAACACTTCCAGGGATGGGGCATCCACAGCTTCTCTGGGCAACCTGTTCCAGTGCCTTACCACCCTCACAGTGAAGGATTTCTTCCTTCTATCTAATCTAAATCTACCCTCTTTCAGTTGAAAGCCATTACCCCTTGTCCTATCACTACATGCCCTTGTCAAAAGTCCCTCTCCAGCTTTCTTGGAGGCCCCCTTTAGGTACTGGAAGGCTTCTAGAAGGTCCCCCCAAAGCCTTCTCTTCACCAGGCTGAACAAGCCCAACTCTCTCAGCCTGTCTTCATAGGAGAGGTGCTCCAGCCCTCTGATCATCTTTGTGGCCCTCCTCTGGACTTGCTCCAACAGGTCCATGTCCGTCTTGCGTTGGGGACCCCAGAGGTGAACACAGTACTCCAGGTGGAGTCTCATGAGAGCGTCAACAGCTGTGACTTCGTCTACTGGCTAGCTTCCTTACAGTTTACCAAAGCACATTTTTTTTTTTCATAGTAGCAAAGTTCTGCTTGTAATTTTACACACTACAGGGTATCTTGATTATTTTTAAGACCACAGTGCATGTTTGTTCTTTTCTTTTCATGTCGGGTTTATTTTGACTTTGTTGTAGAGGCTACCAGGTATATGATGGCAAGACAATAAAGTTTATCTCATCTATCTGCTATCCAGATGTCCAGTTCCTGGTTGTGATGGTCAGGGTCATATAACTGGAAAATATGCATCCCATCGCAGTGCGTCAGGGTGTCCTCTAGCTGCCAAAAGGCAAAAGGATGGGTACCTAAATGGCTCACAGTTCTCTTGGAAGTCAGTGAAGACGGAAGGAATGTCATGTCCAACCCCAGGATGTGATGGCTCAGGACATGTCAGTGGTAGTTTTCTTACTCATCGTAGGTGAGTAACTATGGCTTATATTTTTCACTTACGCTTATTATTTAAACTAGATTAGCAAGATTTGAAATACAGCTTTTTGTCATGGCATTTCTCTGTTCCTTTTGAATTTCATTATTACTTTGAAAAATAATCTTCCTACGTACATTTGTAGATAACCGGAAATCAAAACACACAATTTTTTTGGTGCAAGTCCTTGTAGAGGACCTGAATCTGAATCTATAATACACAAAAGTTTTAGGGGAAAAAGTGTGCATGACAGTAACTGTAAATCTGTTACTGCTTTATTGAGTGACTCTGGACAAATTACATTAGGATAGGCTTTGTAATACACATCTGAATCCCCCTGATTTTCAGAGATGTCGAACACATTGTTGATTCTCAAACATCAAAGCATGGAATTAAAGCATTTAAGGAACAAGTTCCATAAAAACAAAGTACTTTTACTGATTTGGTAATGAAAATGTTTGCTCAAAACAATAAATGTAGAATACAGCAGATTAATTAAAACTGATGAAATACACATATTTGACAAAAGAAATACAAAGCCAAGTGTTTCATAAACTTAGCAAAAATAAGGGAGCTTCAGTGATGACATTTTTCATAGCTTTTAAGAGATTAAGGAAGAGAAAGTGGCCAGTCTATTAGGGATAAATCTTGCTGCCATTTTAGATATTAGCTTATGAGGAGGCAAGGGTGTTCTTGGAGCTTTGGGTGGGAATCTCAGCCTGAACATGACTATAATGCCAGAGCAAATTTCTTGTTACATAATCACTAATATAAAACTCTATTACTTCAAATATGTCAAGCCGATGTGCCTCATTTGTCACCCTTCTCCAGGCAGACCTCAGTTGAACTTCTGTACCTTTTAGTTAACTAAACCAGCCTGATCTTGTTTTGTAGTCAGTTCTAGATATAGAGGTGAAAAGTGTACTTCTTCTTCCTTCTCTTGCCTGTAACTATTTCCTTTGATTCTTTCTTTGCCAACCCATTATAGCTTAACTCAAAAGCCTTACCCTTACTGCAACCTCTCCAGACTTTGTGCACATAGTTCCTATTTATTGTTTAGATTCAGAGCTGGTTTTCCACTCAATGTTTGTATGGTACCTACCATGAAGGGATTCTGGTCCATGACCTGACGTGCTACCTAAGTGGTCAAATGTATTACACAGCCTGCAGCTCCTGTAGGCTTTAGGGAGCGGCAGATGCAAAAGCCCCGACCATTTGTGCAGGTGTCCACATGTGGATTTAAGTTTCTGACTTTCAGTAAAATGTCAGTGTTAGTGTTCGTATTTCAGTTTCACTTTGTTCATAATGGTGTAACATTTATTTAACTCATAGAGATCTGTCATTAAAATTTTGAAATTATGTTACCTTTAATTGAAAGGTACAATATAATTACTGAGAGAGTGCTTTCATGGAGTATTTACATAGTATTTACATTTTCAAGGAAAAAATTCTTGCAACAAGAATAACTTCTAAAAGGAATGTACCAATACTAAATTTAACTGGTTTTCAAAATTAAGGGGCAAATAGTACCTAGAGATATTTTTTTTTAATAAGAATGTTTTCATGAAAAAAATATAATAAAATTTAAATTCTTTTTTTTTTTTTTTGCAATGGAGAAACCTAAATATGACATTTAGCCACATACCAGCCATGTGCTTTCTTGAGTACCATTTTCTTAAGTAGAAACCGAGACATGTAAAAGGCTTACAAGACCAGTTTGGGGCAAAAAAGTCCATTGTTAGAGTAGAGCACCAGAAGATGAAAGGTTGCTTAAAAAGACTGACTGAAGCAGACCGATCTTACTTAATTGTCTTGATATAACAAAGTGCCAATATTCTAAGTTGTTGTAAGCAAGTTTAACAATTTCTTGAAGCTTCCATAAGCTATGGCAATATTAATAACAAGCCAAATACGATTAATTCTTGTAGAATTCTTAAGATGCTGTTAAAAGGACTTAGTTAATTTGTTCATACAAAGAAAAGTGCTTGGAGACATTTTAAATGCCTTAAGATAATTTATGTGGCCTGCAGCTGTTGCTCAGAAAAGTACACATCTGTGGTAGGTCCAGTGTCATACTTACCAGCCTTAATGATATGTCTTCTCAAATGGCATTTCATGCCTGTATATGGACAACTGAATCAAACTCTGTATGTAGGATTGAGCTTCAGAACAATTCACCTACTTTAAGAATCTACTTATAGGTGAACAAGGTGCTTTTGCTCGTCTTCCAGTGAATGGAGTCAATGGATCCGGGAGAGCTGTTCACTTCACCTGTGAAGTAGACACTTGTCGCTGATCAGAGCTGTACGCTAAATGTCACTGAGTGCGTCAATGGGGAGTGGGATTCCCCTGCCTACAAATAGACACTTTATGCCATTGGAAGTGTTGATGGGGCATGCAAAATGGCCATACTGGGCTGGCAAAAATGACTGAAGATTTGTGAGACACTCCCATTCTTTGATTGTGACAACAGAGCTGAACGTGCTTCGCAGGGGATCTGGAAGGGTGCTAGCCTTGTTAAATAGATGGGCCCCAGAGCTCCAGAGCTCTGTGGCAGCTTTGCCACATAGTTCCCATACAGACATTTAAACCTAGGTGTCCTAATCTGGAGTTCAATCCCACCTGCATTACAGACTGTGCATTTCCTTACCTGAGGATGGGATACCCCCTCATTTTCAGTGTATCCATTTTAATAGGCTGTGATCTCATCCTCTACCTCTAACAACATTTTGCTATACAGCTATGGCTGTAAATCTCAAATGCCACCTTCTGAAGAGAAGCGATGCTATGGCAGTTACACACTGAGACCAGGCTGTGCGTACAGCGTCTTGCAGGTATAGCTGTGTTCAGCACGCCTGGGGAGAAAGCAGGGCTAGGACCATTAACTGAGTCAGTAAAAGCTCCTAGGGAAGTAGTAGTTAAAAGTCGTCATTTTTGCCAGTACAGCTTGCTTCTCTCCTAACAGGCGATTTTTATTCCTCAGTACAAATATCTTTCCATCAGCAGACTTGTCTAAGCACATATATTAATTGCATGTGTAGTTGTCCTTAATGTGTTTTTTGAGATTTTAGATTCTGCCATTTGTAGACAGCTGTTAATGTGCTATTATCCAAGCAGTTGTAATACTCTGGAAACTGGAACAGCAGACTGGCTTATGAAAATTATGCCAACTGTTGAAATAATTAAAAATATATAGAGAGAGAGAGGTTTCTGAGGCAAAGATTTCTTAGAGCTGCTGTTGCAGCTTGTACACGTGGTGTAATTCCACTGATATCAATGGATCCCCGAGATGATCCGCAAGTGCAGGTAAATTAGTACTCAGTTAAAAACCTGTTCCAACTGATACCATGTAGTCTGGAATTGAAATATATGCATATTTGTATGTACGTGCTTCTGAAGTAGAAATAAGTAGTCAATGGGAAAAGTCACAAATTCCAGTAAGTTTTGAATCCTACCCTATGAACAAGGCGCCAACAAAGGCTTCTGTTTATTTAGTGTTCACCATGCCTGTCTGCAGAAATGCGTATGAATAGTTTTATTTTGTCAAGGAGTTTTGCAGAGCAAAGAATGGCAACAGAGGGTTATCAGACAGGACTTGAAGCA
The DNA here is from genome assembly GCA_009819775.1 of Phoenicopterus ruber ruber. NCBI lineage: Eukaryota > Metazoa > Chordata > Aves > Phoenicopteriformes > Phoenicopteridae > Phoenicopterus > Phoenicopterus ruber. The sequence continues at coordinate 107,595,551 of CM020217.1, read as the reverse complement.
TAGGATTAAGAGTGCTACACTTCAAAAAGGAGCCTGTGCTAGCAGGAGAGGGAGTGTGAAATTAGGTGACCTGTCAGCAATTTGAAAATGAACTGGAAGGCATGTAAGCATGGAGTCAGTAGACAAGTAAATGAAATAGATTATAATGAAATGTAAATTGGTTATTATACTGTAGCTTTCCAGTTTGGCTCTTGAACAGGCCCTTACATCCTCATATTTGATTTAAGAAGATTTTTCTGGACTGCATCATTTCTAATACTGTGATCAGTGGGATCCTTCTCAGAATATACTTGGATTTAGCAACCCTGCTCTTTAGCACAGAAGAGGAAATGCGCTTGTGCTGACTTCAGTGGAAATTACATTCAGAAATGCCTTTTCAGATCTGAAACAATGTCCTTGCTCCCATCTTCTGCCCACTTTTATTTAAATCAGTGTTCACCCACTTCAAACACAGTAATGTAACTTTCCTTTACTATGGAAAACTGTTGTGGTTTAACCTCAGTAGGGAGCTCAGCCCCACACAGCTGCTTGCTCCCTCCCTCCCAGCAGGACGAGGGAGAGAATCTGAAGGGTGAAAGCAAGAAAATTCCTGCATTGAGACAAAGACAGTTTAATTGCTAAAGCAAAAGCTGTCCACACAAGCAAAGGAAAACAAGGAATTCATTCCCTACTTCCCATCGGCAGGCAGGTGTTCAGCCATCTCCAGGAAAGCAGGGCTCCATCACGCGTAACGGTTACTTGGGAAGACAAATGCCATCACTTCGAATGTAGCCCCCTTCCTCCTCTAGCTTTTGTTGCTGAGCATGATGTCATATGATCTGGAATATCCCTTTGGTCAGTTGGGGTCAGCTGTCCCAGCTGTGTGCCCTCCCAGCTCCTTGTGCACCCCCAGCCTCCTCGCTGGTGAGGTGGGGTGAGAAGCAGAGAAGGTCTTGACATTGCGTGCAAGCACCGCTCAGCAATAACAAAAAACATCCCTGTGTTATCAACACTGTTTTCAACACAAATCCAAAATATAGCACCATGCCAGCTACTGTGAAGAAAATTAACTCTATCTCAGCCAAAACCAATACAAAAACATATCCTAGTAGAGCTATAATATACACGAGATGATCAAATTATAAGTATTTTCCTGATTTACAAGCTAATGCTTAATAGAGATGAAAATGTGAAGAAGGGGAATTTTTCTTTAGTGTACCTGTATCCTCGCTGAGGACAGTGGGACTCCAAGATCCATAAAAAAGTTTATAGAATAGGATTTGTGTTTGAGCAGCAAGGGAATGCCACTGGGTTTGCAAAGTGGCTAGATGTGCTGGGAGGAAGTAACGGACACCATCCAGTGCCTTTTCCCTTCTGAAGGAATGTGTGTAGAGATTGTGAGGTGGTTATGGGAAATGTTTACATATGACTCTTATGGGCTGTCAGACCCCCATTAACTAGGAAGGCCTAGTTAATGGTAAGGCTGCAGGAGGATAATAGCCATGCGCTCAGTTCAGCCATCGCCTCATGTGCACAGCCTGAGGTGAAGGAGCAGTGCCAGTGTTGTTTTCTCCAAAAATTCTAAGTTGGTGACAGCTCTGAGCTGCACAGCTGCATTGCTAAGCCTGGGAACAGGCAGATTAGGGAAAAAAAAAAAAAAGATACAAACTCAAGACGAGCTGCCCTCTGCAGCTGCTTGCTAGAAGCAGACAGATACCAATTCTTACACAGATCCTCGGAGAACCTCTGAGCTCCCAAACTCCCAAAGCATTTGGGAGATGACAAATGTGAAGAAAGAAGGATGGAGTTGTAGATTTTCACGTGCAGATCCTTTTTCTCATGAAATATGCTTCACTAGAAATAGATATTGTCTAAAAACCCTGTGTCATCAACCTCAGCTCCTGCAGGGAAGGTTTGCAAGTGCCACCTACAGTCGAATCTCCTGGTGATGAGCCTGTATCCCTAGAACAGCATAGAATCGTAGAATCATAGAACAGTTTGGGCTGGAAGGGACCTTTAAAGGTCATCTAGTCCAAGCCCCCTGCAATGAGCAGGGACATCCTCAACTAGATCAGGTTGCCCAGAGCCCCATCCAGCCTGACCTGGAATGTTTCCAGGGATGGGGCTTCTACCACCTCTCTGGGCATCTCACCCCAGGGTTTGTCTGGGGTGGGTGTTCACATGCAGAATGCCAATCGGGCAGTAGCTCTATAATCCAGGTGCTTTGCATCTCCAAAGATGTGCTAGTGGCTGCAAATTTGTTCCTCAATTATTGTAGAGCTTTCAGTCTTTGTTTGCCTGAAGTCACATACTCTCTTAACATCGGCATTTCTCAGCTTTGGCGTTTAAAAACATAAAAATACTTAGCATTAGTTTAGTGAATGAGTCTTTTACAAATGAGCTATATGGGCCCTGAGAAGGCCTCAGATTATTCTGATTTTTATGTTTTGTATGTAGGCTTGCAACCTCTGTTATTTGAGCAAAATCAGTCCTGCAGAGTCTTGGACCTGAAATAGCCTTTGTGTTGATGCAGTGTTGTATGAGGCCTACAGATAAGACAGCAGGACTTGCATTATGCTAAGTTGTCTGAGATACTAAATGCCAGCTACTCCTTTCAATTCATGGAGAAATAAAAGTGCCCAGAATTTAGATGGAGGTAAGTGGTTCATAGCAGGTGTTGGCTTTTCGGCAGGACAGGAAGCTTATTTGAAATAAAAACTGAAATGTAAAAAAAAGTTTTGTGGTATTTGCAAATAAATGCAAAGAAGAAAACTTAGAAACTTTATTAAACAACTGAAAATATAATATAAAGTTATATCAGATCTGAGATTTTTTATATATATATACAATGCAACATTCATTATGGACTAATGCAAATTAAAGATACCAGAAGGTGCCTACTAACACTGTGGTTTGGTGCTATGAACCACAGTGCAAAAATGCAGTATGTCATGATAAAATACCTTGTGTAAAAACAACAAAAAATAATTGTGAGCATCCTTTAAAACACAAAGAATTCAAACTGCCAGATGAATTCTCAGGATGCTCCAAACTTCCAAAATATCATGTTTATAAGGAATTTGTGTCCAGCAGTTATATCTGTAGGGAACCAAGGGTTAAAAAGCACTTTTGAAAGGTGTTCCTGTGCTATGTTGAAGATGATAACGTTGAAAATGGTAAAAACTTTGCAGAGAAGAAATTTTCTTGTTCTTCCATTCATCTATCTATGAAATGTAAATAGTGTCAAGCTCCAGATGTGTAAGAAACTTTTAATAATCAACTCGTTAAAATATTTGATTGCATCTATTTCTAGACAGGCCTCTTGTCAAGTCAGCTCTTGTCCTTTGTTTTATTTGTTGCTACAGTAAGTTGACAAAAAGAGTGCCACATTTGAATCAGCATTAATTCACTCTTAATTCACATTGTTTCGCTGTTTCCCTGTTAGGTTTTTTAAAGTTGTTTACAGTGTTTGTTTGTTTTTAATTTTCTTGTCCACTCCCTGCCATTGATTTATTTTGCTGTTTCCCACCTCTTTGTTTTCCCTACAAGCTCTATGTTGCAATTCAGCAGGAGAAAGTCATACAATGTTAAGAGTACAGGAGAGCTAACCAAAATCACTGCATTTAACAGTAATTACAACTGACAATGACAAGCATCATCATGGTGACATTATTGAAAGAGGGGAGATACGCAAATGTGCTGACATCTCCAAGAAGGCAAAGAGAGAAACATGGCAATTAAATGTAATAATAATAATATACATAAAGAAGAAAAATATTAAACTAAAATCTGTGAAGTTGATTCTGCAGTACAAAGGATTTTTTGACTTAGGAATTTTGTGTGCACCATAAATTCAAAGGAAAATAGCCTTTCTAAATTGCTTTTCAACACCTTCCTCTTCCCATCCTCCTCCTCTCCTACTGCATCTGTGCTGGCCCTCTTCCCTTCTCCGTCCCCGTGGCTCCTGTTTGGTCTTTCTTCTTCCTTCTGTGCTTCTCAGTCCTCAGCACGTGAGGTATCTGGCCCCCAGGTAGCTTCTCCTGAGCTGGCAGAACAGGACAGGCGGTCTCACCGGTGTTGCTTCCAGCAAGCAGCGTTCTGCTCCGGGCCCCGCAGCCCTGAAGAGGGGTGATGGCAGAGAAAGCGCTCCCAGTTGTCATACGCACAAAGTCCACAGAGGGTCTGGCAGCCAAGCACTAACTCACGTCTCCTGATCATGTCCAAGTGACAGTCTGTCAGAGGCTTATAACTCTGCCAAACCTACATTTGTTTTCATCAGGACAGCACAATGCATCTCTAAACTTGGAGCAATACCCCGTGAAATGTCAAGTCTTGCTCCAATTCACGGACAAATAGAGATATTCACTGAATTATTGGGGCTTTTTGTTTTTTTTTTTTTTTCCTCAGTATGGACAAAACAAGGTATATGGACAACACAGTGGTATACAAATATGTTCTGAGAAATAGAAATTTTTTTCCTATGACATTTGGGGAAAAACTGACCCTGGCCAGACACCTACCATGGAAGATTTCAGTCAGATCAGTTAAAATTTGGCAAAAGTCAGAAGTGACTAAATGCAGAGCCTGGTTGTTGAAGGAGTTAGGCCTTTTGACTGTGGGTAGTTCTGCCAGCTCTTTTCATTACGAGCTGGAAGAAGGATGGAATAGCATTTTAATCAGATGTACAGTCTATTAAACTGGAAGGCTCCTAACGAAGAGCTAATCTAAAAGGACTTAAGAGGCTTACTTACCTTGAGAAAGTCAAGGAGAAAATAATATGAAATTCATATTAGTAAAAGCAGACTGCACAATATAAACAAGAAAAATCATTTTACTGAGCAGACCTGACAAATGACAGCAAGCAGTAATTTGTACAGGTGCTTGCAATGTGACATCTCCTTGATTTCAGGCACTTAGCAGAAGCTCTCTGGTTATAAGCCTGTTTGTCCTCATTCCAGACATAGCCCATAAAAAAAGCAGAGATGACTGGATGGCTTTTTAGATTTCAGGTGGGATGAATTTTCCTCTTGAAGTACCTGTTTTCTCTCTGCAGTCTATAGAAGTGACAAGAGAAAGTGTGCTTCATTTTAAGTGCCTAAGTGAGCTGAGCTTGGTCACTAAATAGATCACTTGAAATTTTTAGCTGCCCAAGAGCACTAATCAGAGGTATGTAGCTAGAGATACACCTTACCTATTTATACACAGGGAAGTCTCAGCCTGTCTTCTCCTTCACAATACATGCCCTATTCAACTGACCAGTAAATCCAGTGGTCTTCAGGTCATCTGTCCTGTTGTGTGCGGTCACAGGACAGGAGAGAGGTTGATAAACTTTGCAGTAGCCAGCCCCCAGCTCCTGGGGCACTCAGCGGTGCTCCATTAAGTGCATGCTCCTTCCCCATAACTTAGTGCTAGGGCCACCTGTAAATTGTGCAACGTGTTGCAGTGCTTCCTCACTCACCAAAGAATAAATGAGAGATTTTTGAACAGCTACTGCATCATTAGGCAAGAGCCAAACTTCTTTCCCTGTTCAGGGATGTAGAGGTCAAAGCTCATTAGCACATGTGAGAAGCCCACCCACAGACCCTCTTTGGTGACTAAGCAAATTTAATTAACAGAATATGATGTAAATTTGCCACAGGACTGGTGTGCCCAGCTGAAGGGCAACTTTGGCAATGCTCTTAAAGTGTCAGCATTTCAAGATTCATTAATCCTTTTTCTGGTGTATATTTATGCCCCAGGGAGTTTTCTTTCAAATTCAGTCTGCTCTCAGAGCCTTTTCTTTCAGCTTGGCCATGTTTACAGTTCTGCATAATTTCTATTTTGTTTTTCTTATTTGATTCTTGTTTTATTCTTTTGTTATGAGGAATAGGCATAATTAAGCTATAACTCTATTTTACCTTTTGAATCTCCCATAAAAAAGAAATCTTATCGTCTGGGTATCATGGCCATTCACTCAATATAGTTGTCCATTTGGTGCTTGACTGGACTGACCAGATATTAATGCTACTTTAACCCTCCCCATCTAAAATAAGAAAGTAGCTCTTTCCTGAAAGTCTTTCTGAAACAATGATCAGATAGTATTAAAATAATTTTGAAAAGCCTTCATTTTGTTTTAACCATAATGGCTATATTTCTTCTATGGCCATTTGGGTAGTGGTTTAACTTTTCTTAGCTCTGGAACCAATGCAAATATTTATTTAAACAGAATAAAATCTCAGCTACTTTCCTTACCAGATTTGGAAAGCAGCTTGGATTAGGAGCTGCCACTTTCCACATTACATCAAGCTTTTAGTCTTTTAAGCTTAGATTTCCCTCCTGACTGAAAATTTAAGTGAAGGTTCTTCTACACCAACATTCAAGTGTGAGATGTACCAAAAAAACCCCAAACCAAAACCAAAACTAATCTTTAGCCAGGGAACAAGACCTAAAAAGTGCTACTTCAATCAGAATTATTCTTTATCAGTGAAGAATTCTGAAATTGAGCTGAACAGATGATTTCTTCTGACACAGCACAAAGGCAGTCGGGGTTGTGGGGCTGATGGGGAGGAGGAGAGATTCCTCTGTGAGTCGCAGCAATCTCCATGCGAACAAAACCACCTTGTTTGCAAAACCTCTCTCCTGGACTCCCTTTGCTTCACAGCTCAGTAAGAAGCTGGGGAAAAGCCAATCACCCTTGAATGTAAATAAAAATGAGTGCTGGGCCAGGGAGGGTTCCTTTTATCTCTACTGGAGTTGTGCATAGAGTATTTCATCCTTTAAGGTGTGTAGCAGAATTTACTCATGGGAATAAGGAAATCACTAAAGCTGATACCCTTCAACATAGAAAAGATGAGTGGTTCATGGATTTAATATTAAACCAAGGAAAGGGCTGCTTTGATCACTGAGTTTGATCTCTTAACTTGAACTTCAAACATTAGCAAATAGCTCAGGAGCTTACTCATAAAAGCAAGGTTTTATCCATTAACAAAATAAAACAGTGGTTTTCACTGTGATCTGTATTTCCATGAATTTCAAAAGGATTTACATCTGGGGCTTGTTTTGGATCTATCTCTAGTTAAAAGAGGTCCCCGGAATGTGACATCTTTTCTCTAGTCTATGGACAATGTTATTTTTAATAAACAGGAAAAGCATTTCATTTTCTTAACTTTTTGAAAAATCACTGTGGTAGTGAATCTATAAACATCTTACAGTGTTTATAAAGTTAGCCCTCAGGATGCTTTTTGGGTACTCCAGGTTGAGGCTCTGGTTTCTTTACATCCTGTTCTTTCTTTCTTTGTAAACTTCAGCACTTCACACACCAAATACAAAAGTTGCATTTTATTTGACCTTTGTCCCCTCCTTTCCCACATCCCTACTTCTCTGTTTGGAAAATGTTTTCTTCACTTGACAGGCCAAGTACAATTCCTTCAGCTTCAAGAGGGACCAGAGTGTATCTGTCCACTGAGGCAAAAAATGCATTTAACAGAGCACAGCTGGAACCCAGATAACTAAATTCAGTCACCCAGCCAATTGCTCCACTTGATCAAGGATCCTCCACTCAGACAGCCTCTCGTTTGCATCCCTGAAGACAGTGCAATTACATTCTTGAAGCAGTTTGGGATTTTAGCCCACATTTCTTTGGTTTTAAACTAAATTTCTTGGTAAATGTGCACTAACCACTAGCTAGATGTCCCTTTCAAACTTTTTCCCCCAGTAATTTTCCTTTTATTTTGAGACCAGTTTCACTTTATTTTCTAAATCCACCGAATATATGGCTACACATAGGTCGCAGTAATGTAACCACAGTCCTAAACAAAAAAGAAAATTCATTCTTCACATTGTGTTCAACTCTACCAGATGTAATCACCACATACTCTTTGTCCTAATTTGTCCATAAAGACTTTCTGCATACCTTCTAGATGACAGTTTCCATTAGTCACTCCTCTTCAGGGCAGTTAGGGTAAGATGTAGCTGTACATATGGATGAACCTTATTTTGTAGAGTTTATAGAGCTACTCGTACTTTACCTCTGCATGCCTCCATGCCTCCATTTACGAAGTCTTCCTGTAAAAACCATCCTGATTAATGCAGGTTGAATTTATGGCATAAAACCCAGTGACCCCTTCTACCTGTCAGTCCTACAGGTATAGAGCGTGTAGAAACGTCTGTTGCACGGGCAGTGCCATGTCCTGCAAAGCAAAGCTGCATTAGTAGGGCCCAGCCATGCACCTCTGCATTTAGCACCCATGCCCAACAAAAGCACATTTCCAATATAAATGATGTGTTATGATGTCAGATGTCTCCAGGCAACCAGCAAAAGTTGAGACCTTCTAAAATTTTAGCACATGCCTTACAGGAGGTTTGCAGGATCTGACCCTAGATCACTTTAATCTAACAGTTTAATTCATTTTTCATAGTATTTTGTAAATTATGGCAGAGGTTGGCTTTCCAGGATGATGTGTCAGACCGCACTTTTCTTTCTCAAATTAGAGATTAAGCCCGATGGTAGGAATTCAGTGAGAACCAAGACACATTGCGTCTCAAAGAGACAAGGTGCTGATGATCAGCTGGTTGTTGATACCTTGTCTCTGTGGCAGCAGCAGCTCACAGCTCCTGCTGAATCAGGAGCTCAGAGGGAGCCGGGAGTATAGGTGCTTCTCACAGCTCCACTAAAATGCTGTAGCTTCAAGTCCTGTGGCATCCACAATCTGACAGAGATAAATGATGGCTCAGTACATTTATACTTTATTTACTACAGCAGTACCCCCAGCAATGTTGTTAGAAAGCCTTATTCATTTTTTATCATTGAAAGAATACTCAACTGTGTTTATATTTTTTTTTGCATGATTTCTCATGTGTATGAGAATAATGGCAGTAGCAAGAGAGATAACTGTGATTAATTTTACTAGTTTTTTTTCTGGAATGAACAAGCTGCAGAATTCCATGTTTGTGTAAAAGCCGGTGTAAGGTTTATTAAAATATAAAAAATAAACCAAAGCAGGATTAAACGCTAATTCCACTTGTAACAGAAAACCTATGGCACAGGCATCAATTGTAAAGGCTTTAACCTTGATGTGAGGATAAGTACTATCCTTACCAAAACTACTAGCTAGCATGTTTCTCTTGGTCTTTTTTTATTTTTTGAGATGTTTAAAGCATATTTTGCTTAACTCTTAAAGCACTGAAATGGCTTTCACTTGTACTCTTTTGTTTGCCAGTCATAGGAAGACAAATAAAATCTCAAGATACTTGACACAAATAAAAACATACTGCTCCTTTTTGCCTTCTGTCTCCTTCTACCCCTCAGTCTTCTAGAAATCTCAAGCCAGTCCCAGTCTCACTGGGATCTCAATTCAAGCTTTTTGGTTAACTTTACACCTCTGTGAGGTTCAGCCTTTGTAGAACAGCCCACTTCTGGGGCAATGCTGACTTAGCCCTGTTTTTCATCTTATCTTCCCTCATGTCCTTCCCTCTTTTGGTTGTTCTCAACTTAGAGAAAGAGCAGTTACCTTCAGGAGAAGTAAACATAGTCAAGAAGATAGAAAGGAAAAGGTAGAATTTCCTTGCAGAGCAGAAGCTTATCCTAAAACTCCTAATTTACTTTTTAAATTTTTTAAAGTATTTTTAGGTAACTTAATTAAGAACAGAGCTGGACAAAGAGGATGCACATTGCTATGTTTGTCTTACCCATTTCTGAAGAATCTAGTGAAGTTAAATAAATTGTAGTAGAACTCAGTCCTCTATTTTAGGTTACTAACCTAGTATCTGCTTCATTGAAATTCTAAGTGCCTGGCTCAGGAAAGTGAGCTAATCCACTTCCAATACAATATACAGTTAATGGAGAGACAGATTTGGCAGTGAAGACCTGCAGAGGAAGTTGATAGCATGGTCTGGCTTTGGCATCTTCCCCTGTGTTGAATTTGGTACCTCTGGGAGTTTTGAATGCTCTCTGAAATTGCATAAAGCCACAGGAAAAGTTCGGACCTTCTGTTCATTCATGGCCTCTTCTAAGGACAGACACGTAACAAGCTAAAGGTAGTCATAGCAGTACATGATGCATATGTTAAAGCCACAAGTGTAAGGGTCAGGAAAGTAAAAAGAGGAAGCTTGTGATTTGGGCGTGCAGTTGCGCGGAAAGAAAGCCCTTTTGGTGGAAGCCCTCCTCCATCTGTGCATATTGTATTAGATCACCAGTGGGTAAGAACAAAACTAATCTGGCTACAGGATGCGGAAGCCTTCTGCATCCTCACTAGTAACCCCAAAAATAGGCAGCCCTTTGCCTTTCCCCTCACTAACTCATGACTCATCTGGGTGCCTCTGCAAGAAGGTAGCTAATCCATGCAGAGCCACTCTCCAACAGTTCCTGCAGCAAGAAGAGCACAGGACCCAGATCTTTCTGGTTCCAGTTCAGGCAGAGGACACCTGGTGCCAGTGTGCCTGAACTGCAGCAGAGGTATAAGTGATATATAAGTGCCTACCCTTGCAATAGATATCTTTCCAATGGAGGTGGCATGGGCCAGAGACAGTTGCTATTAGGCAGCCAGAGTGTGGCCACCCTGTCTTGTAGAGTCGGAAAGCTCAGTAGCGCAAATATGGGACGTTGTACCTGGCACCTCAGGGTGAGAGCGTGATTTCGAGCACACTGAATACACTAGTAGACAGTAACATTTCAGACAAGCTGAGATAGTATCTCCAGGGTTAGGCAGTCCTGAAAACTAGGTGTACATAACCATGGCCTGGAAAAGATTGGGGTTTTGGCACCAAAATTTGGATGTAGGCACACTGCGTCTCACAGTAGATTTCTAATACTTGTGAACATACTTTTCTTTGTTTCATTATTCTTCACTTTCGAGTGCGCAGGTCTAGCATCCAGGTTTCTTGTTGGTCTGTTTAGGGTTTGAATGCCGTACCCATGGGCTGTTTGAGGGATAATTTTATTTTGAGAGATTCCCTAGGTTGTCATCGGTCAAGACTTTTAGAGAGGAAAAGGCTGCTACCAAGATGAGAGTAAACTAACACAGAGTTGTTATAATGCCCAATCATGCTAACTCCTGAAAAAGAGTGAGGACAAAATATGAGGAAATTCATTGAATCAATAATTGAAAGGATACAAAAATGAAGTCAATTAAATGATGCAGAAACTGCATATACTGTTATCTTTCCTTCCTTTCCCTGTGTCAATGATTTTTTCCCAAAACACCTAATCCTTTCCTCCTCCTTAATCTTCCTCAAGGCTCCCTTTGACACTTCAAGAGGACAGTTTATGGTCACACAGTGAGTCTGTAGCAGAGCTTGGAACAATAATCTGGCATCCTACTACAGTGAAAAGCTACTAGATCATGCTCTTTCTTGATACTACTTGTATTATTTTATTATATATCTTCTCAGTAACAGAGCTGTATAAAATATTGAACACCGATTCTTTTGCTGAGAAAAGGAAATTTTTTTTAGACCCTTTTCTGGGAAAAGTTCCCTTTTTTGGATGGCTGCATTTGATAATAGTAGTCCAGGCTTTTCAGAGACACATTTTCAATAATTAAACATTATACTTAAATTAGAGGACTTTATTTAGTGGGAAGTTGGATCTTTACTTAAATAAATGCTTTTAGTCAAAGATATCACATTCCTCGTAAACTTGTTCCGCATTACAGAGAGATTATTTGAGTATTAGCTTTGAATTTGATTTGCACAGTTAAAAATTGTTAAAAAAAAAAAGTCTTCCTTTGGATCTGAAGAGGAAATATAAATGTGACTGGATGCAATGAGAAGTACGTGACATGACTCAGTTTCAGTGGCTCTGGAACCTTAAATGTTGAAGCAATAGGGAATTGTTTAGTAAGCTTCCAAATTCCCTTCACTACTAAAGCTTGCTCAGAATAAGAATACAATTTTCCATCATTAAATTAGATTGAATATGTATTTTCTCTTACCTGTGATAGTGCAACTACATTAAAGATGTGATTTTGAAAAAGGGGATAGTTTGGTGTATACAATTATTTATAAAATAGTGAGCACTGTCTGATCATTATTTTTATTTTTACAATGAAACCTGCCAAGACTGCATTTACTATCGTTTGATGTCATTTGTTTTGTACAATGTAATTAAAAAGCTTAATATTTTTGCGACATGGCAGGCGAGAGATAACTGAGTCTACATCCATAACTGTAACAAATATACATTATGCGAGAGATATATCCCTCATCAAGGCAAGATCATTTTTATGGGAATGACTTTTCTTGGGCTTTAACAAAAAGCCAACAAATAGTTACTGCCTTTTTAAGAAATAATTTAGAAAAGGGCAATTTAGCCAACTCGGTAGGTGATATTCACAAAGAAAAGCAGAGTTTATAAGAGTTAGTCATTTGGATGTAAGAGGTAGCTCATGTCCCCTTCTCTCGGCATTCAGTTCCATGTTTGAACATATGAATTAAAAAGGGTGGAAGTTCAGAGCAGGGACATGACATTTCAAAGGGGAGTATTTACACAGTAACTATTTTTAAAATAAAAATTTTTAATAAGTGCATTGCATCTTTAGAAAATGGTACTGTTGTTCCCAGGCTTATAGTTTTACAAGATATATCTGACTTTTTGTCTATACAAAAAGAATTTGGAAGAAAGAATAAAACCATGAAATCACTACTGGTAAGTCCTTTTTTTTCAGACTAACACACTCTTTCAGTGCCAGGCAGTGAAGATAAACTTTGTCTCTGATACTCTCTTTATTATTACAGTTTTGGATTACAGATTTGTTTTCAATAACCTATCAAAATTAACAGGCTCCTTACTGTTCACAGTTTATCAGGATGCCCCAGAGCTACTTCAGCAATGAAGAAAGCAAAGCTGTCTGGAGAACAAATGCTAACAATAAAGCAGCGGGCCAGTAATGGTAAATTTTTAATCACTTCCTTTTTAAATATTACTTCTTTGTGAGCTAAAGTTATCATTACTCTATGGGTTTTTTTCCTACATGTGTAAATCTTTTTTGTATAAATAGTGAATTCACCGTCAGTAGAATTGAAACTGGGTTTTATGCTGCGGAAATCTGAGCCAGCAGTGGAGTGCTCAGACTGGTCTGAGTTATGTCTACATAAATCTAAACTGCTAAAATATTTCGAAGTAGAATATACCATTATAATTTTCTGGTTCATACCTCATTCACCAAGGTGGATAGTTGGTCTTACACTGTTGCAGGATTCAGAAGCGAAAAAGAATTGATTACCAGAGGTGTCGAGTCCTCATGAGCTCCCTTGAATTCATCTGGAGCTGTGGCTCTGTTAGCTCCGGCAGATGTAGATAGCCTTGAGCCATTTCGTCTCCAATAATCTGCAATCCTTCCTGGGAGCCTTGAGTTGCAGAGAAGATGATGAAAGTACCTTAGATGAAAGTCAGGATAGTACCCTGATAGCTGAAGTGTGCAATAAAAGCGAAATGTAGGTGCTTCAGTTCAAATACGTAATGCACAAAAGGCTCGTCTGGGAGGTGCCCAAATCCTGAGTTTTCTTGGAAAACTCTATATAGTCACTTAGTCCGTGACTGTGCATGCCTTCTTAACTGTTGGTGCTGACTGTGTTTGAGAGGCACAACGCATTTCAACACAGTGCAGGAGACATTTCAACCCACATTGCCAGCACGGCTGGAGAAAGCGTTGGCTGACTTTGTTCAATAGCTGGTAACCAGCGCGTGGACAACCTGGCTGTCATTTTCTCTGCAACCTGGGAAGTATTGAAAACTGTATCTGCCATGCCCAGGAAGACTGCCTTAAGGAGTGGTATATGGATATTTTGGGTACTTAGGGGGACACACGGCACCCTTCCTATCAGAGTTAGGCACTGTGGGAAAAGGTATGCAAGATCCACACTAGAGTAAGAACAAGAGAGGGGGAACACCAGTTTCTATAGCTTCAGGAGTTCAGACATTGATTTCAGAGAAAACAGGTCTATCTCTTCCCAGGACTATTTTATGCTTTGTTACAGTAATTAAAAGAATAAATAAATAAAACCTTTACAGTATATTCCTGTCTGAATCCTTAAAAATGCAGGTACCTTTAAAATTCTGTTTTCTAAACACTTATGCCATAAAAACTCAGAAATCACTTCCATTTTGCAAATTATTCTATATATCATTATTTAATAACATCCTTCTGAACCATGAAATTATTAAAAGCAACAGCAGAATCCCAATATATCCTAGTACATCAACAAAATTTCACTGTGTTAGGAATTTAATCTTCTGAATTAGTTACAAATGATTTTGACAACACTGTAATATGTAAAGATTAGCATGTTAAGATATTTTCTTTTCCTTCAGAAGATCTATAAGTGGACACAGTCTTTCAAATAAGTTACGTATGACAGTGGAGCAGAATTTGTTGCTGCAGGTGCATTTCTTATAACACAAAGTTAAAACGGTATCTATAAAGAAAAAGGTGTGTCTTACTGATCCTCTAGGCATTTTCAACACTTGCTGGAAAATTACTGCAATTTTAAAAAGAAAAGTAGTGGAAAATACATTGTTTTAACTTCAAAAGAAAAGTTTGAAGAACGCTTCCTTTTTCCTTTTTACTTTAATACTTTTACTTGAAATAAATTTATTTTCAAATATGGAAATAATTAATTCACTGAACTCTGATTTAAGCTTAATTATTTTAACACCCCCTTTATTTTTATATCACACAGGTATAGAAAATGATGAAGAAATTAAACAGTTAGATGAAGAAATCAAAGAACTAAATGAATCCAACTCCCAGATGGAAGCTGATATGATTAAACTCAGAACTCAGGTAACAGTTTTATGAAGCCCTAAATTCAGCTGCTTTCTCTACATGACTGATTAAAAGAAATATAGGAAATATATTGTTCCCTGTTACATTTCTTACATATTAAGATTTCTATCTGTGATTTGCCATTTATAAAATCAGAAAAAAAAATCCATTATGCAATTTTCACATCAGTTACCAGCATAGAAAAACAAAAAAAAAGGCTTAGAAAAATATATTCTTTAAAATTAGGGCAAAAGCATGACCTGTCATGGGCAGCTTTGTATTTCCCCTTGATAAGGCTATGCCTTTCTAATAGCAGTTAAAATAGTGTGTGAGATCATGGTCATTAACATAAGTTACAAGGTGAAGGAGTCCAGATGAACAACATGGCTTTTGCCAGGTCTGTCTTACAGAGGACATTTAGCCAGGGAGGTGAACACCTGTTACACTTCACTTCATCATGCGGTACACTAGTGCAGCCCTTGGCAGCAGCAGTGGTTCCACAGATCCAGCTTAATTCCTTTTAGGTTCCACGTAAATCTGTTGGGGAAAAAAAAAAAAAAAGGAAAACCTAACATTAGATTATTATTTAAAACCTCATTATTCAGCAGTCCAAAAATTGGATGGAAAAAGCAAAGGAAGGAAATTACTGATTTCTTTCCCTGGCATTTTTCAGTGTCCAGCATAGCTTCTGGTGCTTTTTTCTTCACATGATTTGAGCACAGACATCAATAGTGAGATTTACCAGAGTTCTCACCATTTTTCAGCCTTTAGTCCCATGGTCGTAATCATCCAATTGATCTTGACGGAAACAGAGTAAACCATTCCTTGTTGCTTCTTTGCTGCTTGTGGAGAAGAGCGCCACGTCCATTGTCCTCCTCCTCTTGTATACTCAGAAATAGAAGGCAGGATCTGCCTCTTCAGCTTGGTTTTTCTTTGACTTCTAAACCTTAGCCAAATTGATATTGAAACCTCACTTCTGTTGTATGCTTGTATTCAGGGTTCTGCTGTCATTATTTGGCGTTTACAGGATTTGACTTATATTTTACACAGATTTCTGATGTGATCAAGTGTAACTGTAGGATAATGCAAAATCTGCAAGAATGTAAAGCAAGAAAAATAATCAATAGCAGGAAAATTCTATGTATTTATGTTGGAGGGATTTGATCCTAAGTTTTGAATCTGGCAGCTTCCAAAGCTGCCTTATGTTTTCCTTTGCTTAATACAACGCTGTGGGTGCTATTTACATACAGACTGATTTAGCTGAGATTTTAAAATACGTGTAGCAGTTTGGCCATCATGTGTGCATTAGGTAAATGCTCCATTTGTCAATAACTTTCTGCATTTTAAATTTTATTTTTGGCCAGATGAATAAAAAAAAGAAATAAAGCCATAACACTATCACAGGCATAAAACATACATTGCGTGTCTAAGATTTAGCTACGAGTTTCACATTGAGTTTTGATCTGAAATGGTTACAGAAGCTATACTTCAGTGGTCTCAGTTCCAGCTTTCATACCTCAGACTAGTGCCATTGCATATTCTCAGAAATCAGATTAGGCACTACCTGGGACCACTGCCTATTCTTCATAAAAAAACCCATCAGCTGATGGTTTTACCATCAAGTTGAAAGGATGCTTTTCACACCTTGGTGCAGCAGATTTGGAAAAAGGATTGCGTGACTGGCAATGACACATACTGTCATTAAAATAATTAATAGGATTCTAGAGAACAGAGCTACAAGAGACCTTGAAAGGTTATTTTGTCCACCAGTCTTCTTCCCTTCCTACTCCTCAGCTCTTCCTAAGCCAATCCTGACAGATGCTTGTCTGACCTGTTCTCTACTGCCTACACTAGAGATTCCACAACCTTTGGGCAGTCTGGTCTAATGCTTACCTGCTCTTACCCAGCTAGCTACTGATGCCTAGCAGAAAATCCCAACTGAGTCAAACTTCACAAAAATTCAGAGGCCTCTGTTTTGAATTCATACACTCTCCCGAAGATAAGCAATTTACATTTCCAACATGTAGAGAGTTACATCGTAGTCATTATCACTCTATTAAGAGGATCAGAGTCAACAGCCCCCTTTATTTGTAGCAATAAAGTTATACTGAACATAACAAAATGTTTGCTGATAAACCTTTAGAAAATCATTGTGCAACCCAGATTTTGATAAGAGGCGGGGAATCACAGTGGGAAAATAGTGGAAGTTCTGTGAACATCAGAAGTAGCAACAGTTTTGTTTGATACAGATTTGCATCCCATATGATTGTAAGTGCCAGCAAAAGTTTCGCCTACAACAGGAACTTCTCTTCCATGTAGAATCTTTTATATTGAAAAAAGTGAAAAGTCATGCTGCAGCCTTTTTCTTAGTTGAGGCATTCATCATAAGACTCTCCTTTACTCAGCTGCCTTTTTGCATAAGACTTGGAAGAAAGTATTTTTAATCTAAGATCCTCTAGTAAATTTGTCCAAATTTAACATGCAGGTCCAAAAGTATGAGAGGGGCAGAAACACCTAAAGGTGAGAGGGGGAAAGAAAAATCTGCAGATAACTGTCTTGTACAAGCAACAGGTTATCCTGGTTTTAGAACAGATACAAGTGAACATTCATTAGTTTTAGGGTAAAATGTGGGGAGGGAAATTTCAGCCTTTAAGCAAGAGAATACAATAATTAAGTATGCTGGTTAAGATACTTTCAGATAAGTACTAAATGAAATTGTGAGATATGCTGATCAGCTGCCACTGCATTTGCGACAGTCAGCATCTCAAATGAAAAAAGAAATAAGACCTATTTAAGTGCTCAAGTAGCTAGAAAATCTATAAAATGTCAGCTCCTACTTAAGTTAGTGTGAGGCAGCAGCAGTATGCTATATGGAACGGGGCCTTCATTGACATCAGACTCTTCATTTTGGTCTGTAATATAAAAAATCCCATTTTTTAGGATAAATATTGGAGCATGACTGAGTCTAACAAGCACCTATGAAAGATGGTTTGCATTTGCATATAGCATTGCTCTCCAATATAAACAAGCTGGTAGCAAAACAAGAGATGAGGATGTGTTTCCAGTACTATAATATATTGTGGAAATAGCTCAACATCAATTAATTGTGACAAAACTAAGCCCCTGCAATACTGACAGCTTGGATTAACTGCTATATAAACACCTGTAGTCAAAGTAAGAAGATCGTTTTATGTAGCTACATCACTTGTCAAAGTTACTTCTATCAACTAATGGGCTGTATTTCCATAAGCAGACTGAAACTTGAGGTCCAGAATAAAACTTGAGTCACCTAACAGCCTGATTGTGCCAACAATTTCCTAAAATTTACTCACCTGTGGTCGAGTTAATACTTATTTAAGAACCCTTTCCCCTTCTGCCTGCTACTACCTCACAAACCTCCAGCCTTCCCATCAGCATTCGAGTTGTATCAATTCTTCCCACAGTTCACTATGTATGCCAAAGTAGAAATGGATAAAGCTCATTTTTGAGAATTCAAAACCTTGTGTTCTTTGGCATTTTTTCCACTTCTCTGGCATCTTTTTTCACCTGCTTGTCAATGCATATTTTAACCTGCACATACACAAAAGCACACTGTACACTTTGTAATAGATGTTAATGGTTGTCATCCAATGTGGAAAGTAAGGACAGGTCTATAGAGGAACGTGTAGACAGATACGAGTGAGCTCTGCATGTGATCTCGACGAGTTGGCCATAAGCCAGTGCTCATCTGAAATCCTTACAGCTTCATTAGCACAGTGCTCTGCACAAGCTCGGGTAAGTTGCCTCTCAGCAATGCTTTTTAGCTCAAGCATGGCACCATGCAAGGTCGGAGCTAACTTGTGTCTGGTCACCTGGGAACACAGGCAGAGCATACTCTCAGTTGTCTTCACCTGTACATGTAGTCATGCCCCAGAGACCCACTCTCCTGGCTATGTGCAAATTTTCTTCAGTTTTGCATGGCATTATATTTATTAGAAAACTTTCCACATTTGTACATACATTGCAGTAACATGCAGTTGTTCAGCTTTCAAAAGCAGCCCTGTGAATTTGCATAGAATCAAATTATACTTACAAAGAGCTAAACACTGGCAGCAAGGAGCTCTGCATGCTTAACTAACTGTGTGTGTGTGTGTGTGTGTATATATATATAGCAGAAAATACTAAGAAATGCATGACTTACTGTAGAATGTCCCTATGGTAGGCTCCTAAGAGTAGAAGTGTTTAACCACATGGGTGAACTTGCAGAACTAAGGTCCTTCTTAATGCCTTTCAACTCAAGAAGAAAAGCTCTAAAGCAGTGGAACCAAATCCAAGTTCATTCATTATTACCAATATTAAAAAGACAAGCTGTTAAAGTCATACAACATGCAGTAGCAATAAGAAACTCTTAACGACGATAAGAATCGCAGACTCAAGCAAAGCCTTTTTAGCGTGAATGAATAGACCTTTTTCTCCTTTCCCTGATATTTCTGTTCTCTCTCCCTTCAAAGAGCGCATGCTTTATAACAGCTTGCCTTATATTACATTGTACACAAATTTGTCCATTTTAGATTACCACAATGGAGAGCAACCTGAAGACGATAGAAGAGGAGAACAAAGTAATTGAACAGCAAAATGAGTCTCTTCTTCATGAATTGGCCAATTTAAGCCAGTCTTTAATTCATAGTCTAGCTAATATCCAGCTGCCACATATGGTAAGTGATTGAGAGCACAAGTTAAGGAATTTGGCGATCTTCAGTTCACTTCATACAATAGATGTCTTTTTTTATGTTTATGTTTCATCAACCAGTTGGATATTTGTGGTAACAACACTGAAACCATAAAGATACATTTAACTGCTAACAAAGACATGGAGGGCCTGTTCCAGTGTATCCTGTAAAATTAAGTAAGAACTAAATAGGCATTTTAAATATTATAAAAAATGGTGGCAATATGCCTTGATAATATGTTATGCTTAAATGAATATAAGATTAAGAAAATGAAAGTTGTATATGAACTACTATTTAATATCTCGTAGGAACCAATCAATGAACAAAATTTTGATGCTTACGTGACCACTTTGACGGACATGTATACAAATCAAGACCGTTATCAGAGTCCAGAAAATAAAGCCCTACTGGAAAATATAAAGCAGGCTGTGAGAGGAATTCAGGTCTGAACAGCTGCTATAGTGGTGAAAGTCTTGCTTAAAAAAAGGATGCCTCTTGTTTTTTGCTGCTGTAATTTACCAGAAAGTGTTATATATTTATTTCTGTTTGAAACAGTGTTATGCTTACAAGACTTCATAATGATTTTATGTCTTGCTTTAAAGATAGTAACTGCAGAATAGTTTTTTGAATACATTCACATTTTGTACGTTTTCATATAAGCTGACATAGTGTGATATGCCATGTAATGTTTATAGCTGCTAATGTATGCACATTTTTGGGGTATATATATTTCTGAAGAGGTAAGCTGATCAAAATAAATAGAGTGTAAATTCTTTTTAATGCTTTAGTGATTAAATGTTTTAGTATTTTGAACTGAAATGGACAAAAAAAAAAAACAGCTTTGAATGACAATGTTGCGGTCTGCAGCCACTTTTTAAACACTATCATTTTGCCTCATGTTGGAGGATTTTATGGGATTTAAGAAATACATTTTGTGTGCATATTGTTTCATAGCAAGAATTGGTTGCAAAAATGCTTTATTTTTGAACAATGCTTGAAAATATTATGTGACTTTTGTTTTTGGAGGATGGTGTGTGGTGGGGGCAATAAAATGAGGTTTTTTGAATTCCAAGAAAATGGCATGGATTAGATGTAAGATACAAAATGGGTAATTTATTGTAAGACAACATCAAGCCATGGAAACTTGACAGAAGATTCAAAGCAGCTTAAACAGCACTTTTTAATTAACTTCTAAGCATTACATGGTATGAATATGGGAACTTCCATTATGAAAAGAACTATATCAGAGGTGGACAACGAGAAGATTTCAGCTTTTATTTTCAAATAAACTTTGGAGCCAACATTCTCTTATCTCTGCTGGACTGCTAGTGCCCCTCTGAACTATCTGTTATAGCAATGTAGTTCATCTTTCAGAAATTCTGTGTTTTCAATTCAAGATGGAGGACAATATTTTAAAATTAATATTGCCTTTTCACATCTTTAATTTTGGGATAAACACAAATGATCTGTGTCTATTAGAGTTACTGAACTGCATTCATTGCTGCCTGTAGTAGGAATGCAGTTCAGTAAAGATTTCTCCTTTTGCTTTGCCAAGCATTCGATCCCATTTTTAACACTTTAACATTTATGTTTTGCTTTTTGTTGGAGAACAATCATTACCGCAGCATTCACACATGCGTTGTATTTGTTCTACTATTACCTATTGCAAAAATGAATGCAATCAAATTTTTAATGTAACTAAATATACTTCAGCACTTTTTTTGCTTTAAACTGGATCATTTTAAG